>JAUTBS010341428.1:0-10604 GCA_032361285.1 Aequorea victoria | reverse complement strand
ACATGGCCGACTTTCGAACGGAATAGAGCATCCCTGATGATGTCGGCCTCGAGCTTTATGATGAGAGGTCGGAAAAAATCCTGGTCAGTTTTGACTATGTGGCTTTCCCCATTGTCTCCATAATTGAGGGGGGGAGTTCGGTTCCCTCTTCACTCTTTTATTCGGCGTATGCTGGCCGACTGCAAGCTTGCATCGTGACAAGTTTCCATAAACTTCTTCTGAGTCGTCATGGGGGTAGTCGAGATCAACCACAGGCTCGACATCCCCAAGATCTTTTCTTGCTACACGTTAGCTCATAACAAAGTTATGAGCACCTTTTATCTGCGCCTCCGATCTCAGTCGAGGGAGCTAGTTACCGACCTCCCGGACTGGGACAAGCACGATGCCGACTTTCTCCTCGTCAGTGGGGATTTTGAGTATGGTCCGGGGAGATAGAAAGGCAAGTGTCGAGGTTCGAGAGTATCCCAGGTTGGTTTTACTCTTCGTCCCCAATGCCTTTTATTTTCTTTGCGATACTAGATATATTTCGAGTTATTCCTGATCTTCGTTCTTCTGGTTTTGTGCAGAGGCCGATCTCACCACTCTGAGAAAAAATCAAGCCAGGTCGGTCCTGGTGGATCAGGCTTTGACACTCCGGCGCTGGAATGCCCCTTCGCTTTTTCGGTACGAGCCTTCGTATACCCATACCCTCGCCAAGAGGACGTGCCAGGGATTTTCGTCCCCATCTAAGATGCCGAGAGTCCTAAAGTCGATCGACTTGTGAGCAATCGTGCTCGGCATCCCTGCTGTTGCGGCACCTGGCTCTACCAGCCGAACATCTTCGCGGGGGCAAGGCTCGGCCCCCAATGTAGTTGCCCCCCTTAGCCAGGTGACGTTGTCCCCTCAAGCTCCAAAGGCTCGGTCTGCTGATGCCAAGGAAGTTTCCCCCTAACCAGTAGGAAACGATTGAGGAAGACCATTACCTCGGATGACGTGGCCGAGGGTTCGGATGCTCCCAGGAAAGACTTTGTCCTTTTTTTGGACAACGAGGTGGCCTCCCTTATATGGGAGCCGAAGCTCGAACATGATGGGCAGCCCATCACGGTTAACATGAGGTCGGCTGGTTCGGGCTCCATGTCCTACGCTCTCTCAAAGGTCGTGCTCCTACTAAGGGACGTGGAGGATCGGGCTAGCCGATTTGAAGGCCTGCTCGTGGCCTCGGCCATCCATGCCGGTGTCCAGGTAATCATATTTTATCCCTTCTCATAACCCTCTGTAGTTCGGCCTTTGTTTATTGTGTCTTATTTTTTAACACTTGGACTTTGTTCGTGCAGAGCCTTCAGGACCTTCATGTCATGCTCGGCTGCTTTGGAGAGCTAAATACGACCAATACTCATCCCGGCCAATAGCTAGCTGTGACTGAGAGGGCTAGGGCCGAAGCGGTGGTGGCCCTCGAACGAAGGATAATCGAGGTCCAGACCGTCGAGGACAAGCTTCAATCGACCCTCGGGGAGCTCGAAGCCGCGCGTACCAAAGAGGCTGACCTGGAGGAGGCTCTCGTGAAGGTCGAGTCACCCGCGGAGGTGATGAAACAGGCCCAGGCCGAGTTGGACATCCTTAAGCAGGTCCAGTCGGACATGGAGGCCACCCAGGTGGAGCTAAAAAATGACGCCTGGAAGGTCGGCTATGATGCCAGGGTCGAGATGGTGGTTGACCAGGTCAATTTTGTCAAGGCCGAGCTCACTTCTATAGGTCGAAAGGAAAGCTGGACGGCCGCTCTAACACCGTTGAACATAGAAGAGTCCTCCCCACTCTGGGCCGAGGTTACGTCTGCAGTTGCCGAGCCGACAGCTTGCCTTCCAGAAGTTCCTGTCGAGCCTCTGAGTAATTCAAAGCTTGTCCTTGCCGAGGTTCCTCCAGCCAGGCCTGAGCTGGCCTTAGCTCTTCCCTCTATCATGGATCCTTCTACCGTGGTCGAACAGGTCTCGATCCCTCATCCAGCCGAGGATCCATCTATTTGACTTGCTTTCCTTTTCATTTCCCTTTGTTTTTTTATTTCAGAGTTTGATTAGTTCTCTTTGTAAAGCCATCTCTTTTTGTTGTAGCCTTCGGGCATAATTTCAATCAATGAATTGTTCTTCTTCGGCCAGTCCGTGCTCTTTTATCTTTGTCTTATTTTTTTGCCTTATCAAATATGTTAAGTGTTGACTTCTTTGATGCCGAGAACGCTTGATGTTGGCTATCTTAGCCTTGTCTATTGAAAGTAATTTGGACAAGTGTAGATCATATTACTGCCGAAAACTCTTGAGGTCGGTCCGTTGGAAATAATTGCATATACGTTGTAAGCTCTACTGATGCAGCTGAGTGAACCGAGTGTTGCGAACGTTATCATGGCCGAGAAACCTGGTATCTCGGTCCAAAATGTTGGAAAACTTTTGGACAAGTGTTGAAAAACTCCTTCACGGTCGAGAACGCAGTATCTCAGTTATGAATGCGTTTCGTTTCACTCGAATGAGTGGACCAAGTGTTGACGACCTCTTCGTGCCGAAACCCCGGTACATTGGTTTAAATCGCTTTGTCCAATTTTGAAATTTTGAACAAGTGTTGAAAACTTCTTCATGCCGAGATCCCAGTGTCTTGGTTATTAACCATCTTCATGGCCGAGAGCGCAGTACCTCAGACTTTTCTGACTTTGCCCAATTTTGAACTTCTCGACCAAGTGTTGAAAACTTCTTCACGCCGAGATCCCAGTGTCTCGGTTGAGATTGCATCTTCATCTCGGCCGGGCTTATTCGAGCTTGCTACTGGGTCCTTCAGATCTGGGAGTCACCCGAACCTCGTTGGGCCGAGCTATTCGAGCTGGCAATTGGTTTATTCAAGCCTAGGAGCTATATAAAACTCCTTCATGATCGAGCTATTCGACCCGACTATTGGGTTATTTGAACCGGGAGTTATTCGAACTCCTGTATGGTTGAGCTATTCGAGCTGACTGTTAGGTTATTCGAACCCCTCTATGGTCGAGCTATTCAAGCTGGCTGCTGTTCATTCGAGGGACTACACAAATAGGGTGCCCGAATGTACTTTCATTAATAATCCTCTTGGTTATTACATGGCACGGCTGAAGTAATATGCTTGTTAATAGAAGAAAAATTGCAAGTTGGCTCTGTTCCAGGGTCGGGAGACCTCTTTGTCGCTGAGATCCTCGAGCCTATATACCCCCTTCCTGTGATGGACCGAATTTTGTAAGGTCCCTCCCAATTGGCACCAAGCTTGCCTTTCGTGGGTACCTTGGTGTTGCCCATGACCTTGCGTAGTACCAGATCACCTGCGGAGAAGTCCTGAGGTTGGACCTTCTTGTTGTGCTCCCTCATCATTTTTTGTTGATAGGCCTGTATTCTGAGGAGGGCAGTTTTCCTTCGTTCTTCGGCCAGATCTAGATCTCGGGCAAGAATTTCTTCATTACTTTCTAGAGAGAAGAGGTCGGTCCTCATGATTGGGAGGCCGATCTCTAGAGGGATTACTGCCTCAGTCCCGCACACCATAGAATATGGAGTTTCACTTGTCGATCGCTGCGGTGTTGTCAAGTATGCCTACAGAACATTGGGTAGTTCGTCCACCCATCTTTCATTTGCCTTTTCGAGCATTTTCTTTATGTCGTCGAGGATGGTTTTGTTTGATGACTCGGCTTATCCATTGCATTGTGGGTATGTCGGCGTCGAGTTGTAGAACGCCACCCCTAGTTTGGCAAAGAAAGTCCGAAAGATTCTTCCATCAAATTGGGTGTCGTTGTCGAAGATTAAGGCTATTGGAATTCCAAATCTTGTGATCATATTTTTCCATACAAATCTTTTCACGTCGGTTTCTCTGATGTTGGCAAGAGGTTCAGCCTCTACCCATTTGGTGAAGTAGTCCGTGGCTGTGATAAGAAACTTCCTGTTATTCACTACTTTTGGTAGAGGTCCCACGATGTCGAGGCCCCACTGGGTAAAGGGCCATGGACTGACGAGAGGCGTAAGCTCTCCCACTAGTTGGTGAATCACAGAAGTGAACTTTTGACATTTCTCGCATTTTTGGACATACTGTTGGGCATCTTTCTGCATGTATGGCCACTAGTATCCCTGTGTTATAGCCCGATGAGGTAACGACCTTCCTCCGGTGTGGCTTCCATAGATGCCTTCATGAATCTTGAATAGGAGGTCTTCCACCGTGCTCGGATGCACGCAGAGGAGGTAGGGCGGCGTAAACGATCGTCTGTACAGCTTCTCGTTAGGAGATAACCAAAACCAAGCTGCCTTTAGTCGAATTTTATGTGCCTTCCTTTTTTTAGGGGGAGAAGTTTTTTGTTTTGAGGAAGGCAACGATCGAATCCATCCAACTTAGTGCTGAGTTTGCCGGGAGGACCTCTTTTGGAGTGTGTTCTTCTTAAATGCTGGATTTGGTTAGGACTTCCACCATGATCTGCATTTTGTAGCCTGAGACACTTGTTGTGGCTAGGGACGCGAGGGCGTCGGCGTGGCTGTTCAACTCCTGTCCGACCTGTTCGATCCTGAAGGCTTTGAACCCTTTGATCTCGCTTTTGGCTCTTTCCATGTACTGCGCCACCCTATCGTCTCGGGCCTCGTATATTCCTATTAGTTGGTTAACAACCAACTGGGAGTCACTGTATGCTTCAAGTTCTGTGATGTGAAGCCTCTTGGCCGCTTTGAGGCCGGCTAGAAGGGCTTCGTATTCAGCCTCGTTGTTTGAGGCGCGAAAATTGAGTTTTAACGATTGCTCGACTGCCACTCTTTCTGGTGAAGTTAGGACGAGTCCGGCCCCAGCACCCCTGTTGTTCGATGCGCCGTCAACCTAGAGTTTTCATGCCTCTCCCGAAGGTTTTTTCCATGCCGAAGAGGGGTTTATTCTCCCGAGCTCGGCTGTCTGGGGCTCAGAGGTCCCGGCTGAGGAGCTCGGTGTTATAGTCGGCGTGATGGTCGGAGTCCTTATCTCATCGGGCTCGGCAATCTGGCATTTGTCTAGTGAAGAGAGATGGGTTAGCCGAGCTGATGTGCCATCCGTTGCCCCTTCAACTTCGGTGGTCAGTGGTTCGGCCGGTGGAGCAGTCGCTGTCTTTATAACTTTGGCAGCCATTGGTTCGGCAGACGGAGTAAGCTCTGCGATGAAGTCAGCCAGGATTTGGGCCTTGATGGCCGTTCTCGGCTCGAAGCTGATGTAATGTTCGCCGATCTCTATGACCCATCTGGAGATTTTTCACATGAGGTCGGCCTTACTGAGCAGCGCCTTGAGAGGGTATTCGGTGAGGACAGTGATGGCGTGAGCTTAGAAGTAGTGTATTAATTTCCTCGAAGCCACAACGAGGGCATATGCCAGCTTCTCCAAGGGAAAGTACCTCATTTTGGCGTCAGATAGTGTCTTGCCGACATAATACATCGGTTGATGTCGTCGGTCTTCCTCCCTTACCAACACTCTGCTTACAGCATGATGCGATACGGTCAAGTAGAGGTAGAGGACTTCCCCTCCAACTGGAGTGGAAAGGAGTGGGGGCTCTGCCAAGTATATTTTAAGTTCCTCTAGGGTCGTGTCAGCTTTCATTGTCCATTGGAAGCTTGGGTTTCACTTCAAGGCCTGGAAGAAGGGTTGACATTTGTCCGAAGATTAGCTGATGAATTGATTCAGTGTCGCGGCCATTCTCGTCAATTTTTGGATATCTTTGACTGACCTCGGTCGTTGTACGGCTTGGATCGCCTGGATATGGTCTAGATTTGCCTTGATTCCTCTGTGTGTCACGAGGAAGCCGAGGAATTTACCAGACCCAACACCGAAGGCACATTTCGAAGCGTTCAATTTGAGCTTGCGGTGTTTTAAAATGTCAAACATTTCTTGGAGGTCACCGAGATGATCCTTCCTTTCCTTAGACTTCACCACCATATCATTGATGTAGGCCTCCATCATTCTTCCCAACATTCCTCCAAACATCCTGGTCACCATCCTCTGATAGGTGGCGCCCACATTCTTCAAACTGAATGGCATGACCTTGTAGCAGTAGGTTCCCCACGGCGTAATAAATGCGGTCTTCTCTTGGTCGGGGCCATGCATCGTGATCTGGTGGTATCCTCCATAAGCGTCGAGGAAGCTCATGCGAGCGTGGCCAGCCGTTGAGTCCATGAGCTAGTCGATTTTGGGGAGGGGAAGCTGTCTTTCGGACAAGCCTTGTTCAGGCTCGTGAAATCGACGCATACTCACCATTTCCCTGTCTTCTTCTTTACTATGACCATGTTTGACAGCCAATTTGGGCAGTCAACCTCTCGAATGGCGTCAGCTTCCAAGAGCTTGATGACTTCTTCAGCAACGACCTTGACGTGTTGAGGGGCCGACCTCCGACTTTTGTACCTTACTGGTCAGTACGCCGGATTTACGTTGAGCCAGTGGTAGATAAATGCGGGGTCTACCCCGGGCATTTCGTATGGTGTCCAGGCAAAGACTTCAATGTTGTCCTTTAGGAAGACAATCATCTCGGCCTTCTCTAGTTTGGCCAAAGTTGATCCCAACATAAAGAATTTCTCTGGGTTTGAGTCGTCAATGGGGATTGTCAAGAGATCTTCCACGGCCCTGTCCGATGCCTTGCTGCCGACATCCTCCAAGACTTGTTGATCTGGAATCTCGACCACGAAACACTCATTTGAGGCGACCTGATCGCCGTAGATGACTTCGATCCCGTCCTTCCCGGGGAACTTCATCAGTTGGTGGTAGGTGGATGATACTGCTTTAAGTTCGTGTAGCCACAACCTACCCACAATGACGTTATACGCCGAAGGTACGTCCACCACCAAAAATTTGGTCTCGACCGTAACAGAACTGGGTCGAACGGGGACCGTGACCCTCACGAGGGGCCACACCGGCTATGAATTGAATCCAACCAATAGAGTGAGGGATGGTGTCAAATCCCTCTCGCCCAAGCCGAGCTTTTTGAATAGGTCGTAATACATGACCTCGGCCGAACTTCCTTGATCTACCAAAACTCTCTTCACGTTGAATCCTGATAGATTCAAAGTTACTACCAGGGCGTCGTTGTGAGGATGCTGAACTCGATCTGAGTCAGCCTCAGTGAATGATATTTTGGCCCTCGGCCTCTTGGCCGGTTGCACCTGCATCACGACCTGTTGGTGCCGAGCTTTCTACATTCGGCCTCTCAGGCCGTTCCTTTCGATGTGGTCTATCAAACCGTGGATCACGGCCATCTCGCCCCTCGGTTGCTCGGCTTCGGGCGCAAGTCTCTTGTCGGTGGGTGGGGCCCTTTTCTAGTTCGACCCTTGGTTGTTTATGTATTATCTGAGGTGTTCTTGTCATACTAGGTCCTCCAAGTGCCTCTTGAACGAGTGGTAGTCCTTTGCGCGGTGACCCACCTCCTTATGATACGAACACCTCCATCGTACTTTTCTTTGATGGTCGCCTTGATAGTTGCTTTGGGCATCTTTGGGGGCCATACGAAGTACGACTTGTCTTTTATCTGAGGAAAGATTTGATAGATCGGCTCTCTAAAAATTGTATTGATCGCGATCCGCGCGTCTCCCTCTGGTCGATCGAACCTCTCGGTTCAGTTGTATCGATCAGATCGGCCGAACACCTCTATTCGACAGAAGTCCCTTCGCTGCCTTTTCGATGGGCTTCCCACTTCTTTGGTGCCGACCTTCCTGTGCCTTCCACTTTGGCACCTCCAGCGTCCTCTTCCTTGCGAATGTATTGTTCTACCTTCCACATTAGATCTCCAATTTTTTGGGGAGGCTCCATCGTTAAGGCGCCCCTTAACTCACTTCCCCGGGCTAGGCCGAGCATGAAGGATTCTACGACTAGCTCTTCACTGCAATAGCCGATGTCATTATAGGTCTCTCAGTAATGTCCCGCATAGGATCGCAGCGTCTCTTTCCTCCATTTTCGTAGAGCAAGGAGCGAGTTGATGTCCTTTGGAACTTTTACACATGTGACGAAGCAGGCCTCGAAAGATGAAGCCAATTCTCCCCAACTGTCGATAGATGTCGAGGGTAGCCTGTCAAACCACTTCAGGTCGGTCTCCCCAATGCTGGAAGGGAAGACCATTGATATAAGCGCGTTGTTTTCACTCCACAGTGTCATTATCTGCTGGTAGTGACTGATGTGGGTGTTGGGATCTGTTTTCCCATCATAAGATGTGAACTTTAGTAGGGAGGAGCCCTTTAGTGGTACGAGAGCCTCTATTCTATCTGAGAACGGTGAGGTGAGATGCTTGCGGGCTGCTAGAGGGGAGATCGGCCCACCTACCAGGCCGTTGGGCTGAGATGTGTGTGTGCTGGGTTCCACCCTTTTATCCTCTCGCCTTGGCGTGGGACATCTCGGCATCATAGAATAAGGGATCCGTTCTGCCCCTTTTTCTCTCTCAACGCGCCTTCCGTTTTTGCTGGCCATTCTCGCCATTCCTTCTTGTAATGACATCCCTTAGATCATGACCGTCATGGGAGAAGTGAGTGTTGCTTCTTCCCAGGCCTGTGTTCTCAGTGGGAGAGACATAACTGCTCCCCTCACTGCTCTATGTGTGCCCCCTAGACGCCCGCTCTAGGGCCAGGGTGAGGCTCTTCTTTGCCGGAGGTGGTGGGTCCTTCCTCCGTGACACAATCCTTTATTTTCTTGTTGTACCCTCGTCGTTGGGGTTTTTCTCTTGGCTCTTCGCCTTGAGGGCCGCTCGCAACTGAGCGATCTCTTCCCTCATCGCGTTGAGAGTAACCTCGTGGTCTAGGTTATCCTCCAATCGTCTTGGAGTTTGGTATATGGGCTTATTCCCGTGTTGTTTGTCGTTCCTTCTTGTGGTGAGTTTATCGACCATATTATGTTCTCTTTCTGATCCGTTGTCATCCTCTCCCATGTTTGCCTTGGAAAGGAATGCCATGGACGATGGTTAAGCTTTTATAGTAAGTTTCCCACATACGGCGCCAAATATACGGGGGTGAATCCGTAAGGTGATGAGAATCGGATGAAAACTTCACCGGGCTTCCCCAAGTCTGCTATGGTGGACCTGCAAGAGCAACAAACGTGATCTGGCCGACGGGGTGTTGTCAGAAGCCCCCTCCGACGATCGGGTAAGGATGAGTTAAGTGAAGAGGAAGGAAACAAGCAGAGAGGAAGTTCTCAGAATATTAGGGTTTCAGTCTTTATATTGCATTCCTGCTCCATGCCTCCCTTCGTCTTTATATAGGCTGGCCATCCAGAATAGTCGACACAGGATCCCGTTGACAACCCTGGGTCAGCCCTATTTTTGGAAATGACGGCGTGTGCGTCGAATTTAATGGCAGGACACGCTACTGTCTTGTCAGAGGCGTACAGGGCATTAATGGGCATTTATGGCGTGATCGTCAATCGTACGGACCTCGGCCTACTGGGTTCATCTTCGGTCAATGGATCTCGGCCCTTCGTCCTCTAGGTCGGTTAAGTGCACTGGGGGTCTCCCGACTTTGGGTCATGAGTCGTACTGTCGATAGTTCAGCCTCATTGGCAATCTGCCCTTGGTCTAGTCAAGCTTTGTCCCTTTTAGGCCGGGTCCCCATGGGTTCGGCCCGCTCATGCTATCCGGCCTATCCGTGTCTCGGCCTCCTTCATTTACTTGGATTGCAACCATCACTTTTATTTTCTCTAACTTTGTAGGATGAAAGCTTTCCAAGCCGCCACATGTCCATGTTTCCATAAACCAAGCCTCAAAACTTCCAATAAATGCCACTTGGTAGCTCTTTCATTATAATAGTAACCAACTCCGTTATTTTCTCAAACTTCCATAATGAAAATCTCCCAAGCTGCCATGTTCCCAAACAATGCCCCCTCAAATAATCTTTTTTGAAGTAAGAATGGTACATGGATACGGGACCTCTTCATAGTTGATAACGGTGTTAACGAGGCTAAAAAAAGCCTCAAGTAACTAACTAACATGTTTTGAAGTGACATTTTTCGTCCTGAAAGGCTTTTACAACCGCAGTACGCTCTTAAAGCCCTTGCTTTTGCTTAGAACTCCACAAATATGAAGTGGCTTGCCCTCGAAGTCTCTCTAGATCTTTCTTGATGTGACATTTTAATTTTTCAGAATATCTAGAGTGATAATAAATTATAATTTTAAGGAATACTTAATTAAATAACTCATCCATTTCAAAAATAAAATGATCAACTTAACATATTACATCACGATGTTTAGTACTTAATACAAGGATGAAAAAAAATTAAGATGGTTTAACAGAGCTGAAATATTAAACTTAGAATCTAAACTAATTACGATTGATAAATTCACGACTCCTGCTGCTCATCCTGATTGTTTTCTACGTTCTCATAGTCTACATTGGGACCTGGTATGAAACGTCATGAGCTACGAAACTCAGAGAAAATATAACCAAAAATCAATAAAATCCAACATACACACATACAACTCTTTATCAACAATCACAGTGAAGGTAATAAAATACAGATTATAAGAGAATGTATACTTCTGATTTATTTTCAAGTCCTAGGATTATTAACTATGTGATTTCTATGATTCACTTATCCAAAAATAGATTCCCATATCCCAAACCTCACAGAAATGGACACCAGGGCTGATTAACACCCTCCTTGCACTT
>JAUTBS010341317.1:0-10604 GCA_032361285.1 Aequorea victoria | reverse complement strand
AGAAGTCAGTCTAAGGGTAAAGGCAAGAAGGATGTGGAGTGTTTCTACTATCACAAAACCAGCCATTACAAAAATCAGTGACAAGAGCTGAAAAGGCACA
Source organism: Aequorea victoria (assembly GCA_032361285.1). Taxonomy (NCBI): domain Eukaryota; kingdom Metazoa; phylum Cnidaria; class Hydrozoa; order Leptothecata; family Aequoreidae; genus Aequorea; species Aequorea victoria. The sequence continues at coordinate 10,504 of JAUTBS010341317.1, read as the reverse complement.
TAGAAGAGAAGAAGTAAGGAAAGAAGTCCGATGAGTCAGTATTGCAGAGGACAAGTCAGACAGATCAAATAGTGATGTGGATGCAAACTTCTTTACAGTCTCTTCAGGTAGTAATCTTCTTGCAGAGTCGTGAATTTTAGATTCTGGTCCTTGTCATGTGTCCAAGTAGAGATTGGTTTGATGCCTATAAATCTTCTAACGAGGGTATTGTTTTAATGAGTAATGACGCGGTCTGCAAAGCCATTGGAATAGGTACTATTAAAATCAAAATGTTTGATGGGGTTGTAAGGGTTTTGGGTAATGTCAGACATGTACCAGACTTGAGGAAAAACTTAATTTCTCTAGGGGATTTGGACACATTAAGTTGCATGTATATGGAAAAGGATAGGAAAATGAAAATCACAAAGGAGGCTTTGGTGATAATGAAGGGTCATAAAGTAGGAAATATGTATAGGTTGGTTGCGACACATTTGTTGGTGGAGTTGCTATCTTCACTCTGCAGAATCCAGTGTGGATGACACTAAACTTTGGCATATACGGCTTGGCCATATGGCTGAGCGTGGTATGTTAGAGCTCTACAAAAGGGGGTTGTTGAACAGTGTTAAAACTTGTAAAATAGATTTCTGTAAATATTGTGTGTATTGGAAACAATATAGAGTTAGTTTCAAGACAGGGTCTCATACTAGCACGTGTTCTTGACTATGTCCACTCAGATGTTGGGGGCCAGTTTCTATATCTTCTCACAATGGTGCACAGTACTTTGTCAGTTTTATTGACGATTATTCTAGGAATGTATGGATTTATTTTTTGAAGCATAAATTTGACATGTTTAACACCTTTAAGAGATGGAAAACACAGGTTGAAAATCAGACAGGGAAGAAAATGAAGTACCTCAAAACTGACAACGGCACAGAGTACAAGGACAAGAAATTTATGGCTTTCTGTGAGACAGAAGGCATAGCTCGACATTTCACAATGAGAGGAACTCCATAGCAAAATGGAGTAGCAGAAGGATGAACAGAACAATGACAGAGAGGAACAGATGTATGAGGTTAAATGAAGATTTGCCAAAGAATTTTTGGGCAGAAGCAGTTAACACGGCGTGTTACATCATCTACAACACGGCGTGCTACATCATCTACAGATCTCCATCTGTAGCTATTAACTTCCAAATTCCATAGGAGGTTTGGGCAGATAAATCAATTAATTTATCAGATTTGAAAATTTTTTATTGTCCTGCTAATGTGCATATGCAGAGTGGAGAGCGTTCAAAGTTTGATCCCAAAATCAAGAAAGTGTATATTTCTTGGTTATGAAACCGGTGTCAAAGGGTTCAGGCTATGAGATTCAGTGGCAAAGAAGAAGGTGGTCAGTAGGGACGTAATTTTTTATGAAACCGGTATAAGAATGAGGAGACAGACAGTGGTCCTCAACAATCGATTAAAGTGGAGCCTCACGGGGAAAGTTCATCCAACAGTGAGGGGGGCAATGAAAGTGAACCACAGCAGCAACAGGAGCCCTATACAATTGCTAAAGGCAGGGAAAAACGGGTTCTCAAACCACTCACGAGGTATGGTTTTGAGGATATGGTCAATTTTTCCTTAGTAACTGCTAGTGGAGATCCATTGTCTTACAGGGATGCTATAAGTAGCAATGACAGAAGAGATGGAGTCGCTTCACAAGAACAAGACTTGAGAACTGGTCAAGTTACCTAAGGGCGGCAGGGTAATTGGCTGCAAGTGGATTTACAAAAAGAAGGATGCTCAGACAGAAAAGGAAGGTGAAAAGTTTAAAGCTCACCTAATTGCAAAGGGTTACTCTCAGAAAGAGGGGGTCGACTACAATGAGATCTTTTCACCAGTGGTGAAGCATACATCTATCAGGGTCATTTTAGCCATGGTGGATTTGTGTGACATGGAGTTAGAACAACTGGATGTGAAACAGCCCTTCTCCATAGGGATCTAGAGGAGCAGATTTATCTACAACAACTCGAAGGCTTTAAAAAACCCGGGAAGGAGTACGTGTGCTTACTGAAGAAATCATTGTATAGACTAAAAAAATCTCTCAGGCAGTGGTACAAACAGTTTGATTCATTTATGATATCACATGGGTACACGAGCTGTGAGTATGATTGTTGTGTCTATTTCAGACTATTGCCTGATGATTCATATATCCTACTTTCTCTATATGTTGATGACATGTTTGTAGCTACAAAAAGTAAACAGGAAGTTGCCAAATTAAAGGCAACGATGAATAGTGAGTTTGATATGAAGGATCTTGGAGATACCAAGAAGATCCTTGGTATTGAAATTCACCGTGACATGAAGGCTGGGAAGTTAAAACTATCTTGGAAGAATTATCAACAGAAGGTGCTGGAGAGGTTCAGTATGTAGGATGCAAAGCCTATGAGTACTTCTCTTCCAGCCCATTTCAAGCTTTCTTCTCAGCAGCAACCTAGCACAGAAGACGAGAAAATGCATATGTTAGATGTGCCCTATGTAAATGCAGTGGGATGCCTGATGTATCTAATGGTGTGTACTAGGCCAGACATATCTCAAGTAGTCAGTGTGGTTAGCAGGTATATGAAAAATCCAGGAAAAGTGCATTGGAATGCAGTAAAATGAATTTTCAGATATCTGGCAGGCACTCGCGGCATTGGGATTATGTTTGATCAGAAGTTAGCTTCAGCAGACGTTGAAGGCTACGTGGATTCTGATTATACAGGGGACCTTGATTCAAGAAGGTCTATGACAGGGTACACCTTCATGTTTTGTAGGGAATCTATCTGTTGAGTTATCTACAACAGAAGCAGAGTATATGACAGTGACCGGGGCAACTAAGGAAGCGGTATTGTTAAAGGGATGGTTAGTGAACTGGGTTTCATGCAGGACAATGTGTTGTTGTATTATGATAATCAGAGTGCTATTCACTTAGCAAAGAATCGGGTGTACAGAGCAAATACAAAGCATATTGTCGTGCGTATCACAGAATTCGGGAATGGTTATCATCAGGTGATATTTCGCTGTCAAAGATTCATACTGACGAGAACATATCTGACATGTTGACAAAGCCAATAACCTGTGACAAGTTTGAGCATTGCTTGGACCTACTTCATGTTATGACATGACGAGCCAGGTGGAGGGTGGAGCACTCTTACCCGTAAAAGAGATGCATCAGCGAGACATCGGCAAGTTTCTACAGGAGGGTTATGAATTTGGACCAAGGTGGAGATTGTTGAAGTTGAGCCAAATTTGGTCCCAGCAGAGTCCTATCAGGACGGGATTAACCACCGTTCGGACGCCCTTGGACAGTAGTTTCAAAATTGATTCTAGTCAACAGTATCCAAACGTGAACAGTAAAACGTCCGAACGTGAACAATAAAATGTCCGGACATGAACAATGGACAGACCTCTCTGGACTATTGCATCTGGACGTGAACGCCGCAACGAGAAAGTTTCTTAATTTCGCATTTAGGTCAAGTTTTAAGGGTCCTATATAAATAAACCTTGTTTAGGGTTTTATTAAGCTTCTCATAAGTTATTTTTCAGAGAAAATGGCTTGAGAGAAAGAAAGAGAGAGGCTAGAGTGAGAGTTGTAATCCGTATTGATACATAGTGGATTCTTGATCTCCTCGCCCGTGGACGTAAGCATCTCACCGAACCACATACATCTTTGTGTGATTGTTCTTGATTGCTCTTTCGTGGTTGTTTTTTATTTCTTCATTGTTTGTGTTTGGATCAAAGTTCTTGTTCGATTCTCAACACATATATATCCACACAATAGTTTTAATTAAATAATTATTGAAGATTCTACCCCATTTTAAATTCTAATAGCAAACAACAATTAGAGAACTAAGTGAGTACAGTCAAGTTGACGTCGCCTGAAAACCCAAAGATACCGCATGGGAATCAACTACGGAGGATGTATTGTGTATACTCTTAGACATTTAGCCAACCCCACTTGATTCGGGCATAAGGCTTAACTTGTTTGGTTTGGTACATACTATTTGACATTGCGATGTCTATTGTTCCTCTAAAGAAAAAAATGTATTGTAATTTCTATTTTGACTTCAAAGGGGCATTCTGGCAGATATTAAGTGACCGACATTGATGCTTATTATCAGAAAAGTGTCCAAATGAAATGAAGATGCAAATACAACATTAATGTCAAAGAAAGTCGATAGGGAAATAACGTTTATGTGATGCTGCACAAAGGCACGTTGTGGGTGTTACATCTCATGAACATCGAGACACGATAGAGAAGATCGTCTCCTATTATGGATTACACCGGGTAATTTAAAAGTGAGGATCAACTGCCGAAAGACGAGCTGCTTGTAGAGAACCGTCACCCAATGAGGGGCAGAAACAAGTCATTAGCCTAAACAAAGGAGTTCTTGGGACATGTCACACGACTCACACTCGCAGAGAAGAATTCCCCTTAGAGTGACAAATGAGTACATTGCTAACATGGTAATTACATCAAAACTATTCTCATGACAACAGAGAAAAAAGAGGGGGGGGGGGGAAGTTATCTAGAAGAAATTCAGTTTATCTCATGCAAACTAGATTACAAAAACTACAGAAGTGCTGCTTATATCAATTCATGCGATTATGTCATCAAGTAAGTATGGCCCTCTTAAGCAACACCTTTTTAAATAGAGTTCACCTATTTCATTGAGCGAAGCTTTTTCCCATTGTCAAAAACTGAGGGGACACTGACAAACTAAAACCAGAAAGATCTATATTCTTTCGACAATATTGAAACCAGAAAAAAGTTCGAAAACTCGACGGTCAACCATGAAGGCTGGGGAATTGGAGAGTCAACAACTTCAATGTGAAGGGTGAATTCGATGAAATGAGTTACTATTTGTGAAGGCCATTGGCCGAAATCTATTACTATATTATACATTTACAACAATGTATTGAATCTCTTGGTCTGTGTGCGTTTGGCCACTGTTTTCAACATAAATCCCTGTGTCTCTTTTATGTTATATCTTTCCTTGCATTTTGAAAATGTTGTGTCCTGTGCTTAAAATCAGCATAGATAAACATATAACTTTCATTACTATAGACCCATACACATATCTCACTTCTTAACGATTTGAACTTCTGGGACAATTGGTGATCTAACTTTGTATCAAAGGTCTAATTTCAAGAGGTCCTAACTTCAAATCTCATTATCTAGGTTTGTTCCCCCGTTACCCTCTTTTATGTGCAAGACAGGGTCGCATGTGAGGGAACATGTTAGCTTAATATACACTATTAGGCAAATTTATCTGACCATTCCCTCGACTTTCTGGGCTATCTTTCAAGTGTGTGGTTAAACTCTTCATTTTTACGGAGTCAAATGCTTTTGGGACAATTGATGAATAACTCATATCAATCAGATATGGGGGAATATAAGCAAATAGTTGTTTAATTTCAACAATAAACAGTTGTTCCCTAACCATGACAATGCAATCAAAATAATTCAAAACCAAATTACATTTACTTCAAAAACCAAGCAGGCACAGACTAATACTTGAGTTCAATGGGCTCCTCTCCCTTTGATTTCATCAACTCATCCGCGACACAGAAGAACGAGTGGAAGGAAAAATCTTTAAAATCGCATACAATAGTGCACGCACCACTGAGGCTGCTCCTAAGTCCCTCCTACAGAAGTAATATCAAACACATTAAATTATCCCCATGTACACACATCGAATCAAACTTCTAACATCGTTGAGGTAAAATATTAACACGAAATGTACCGTGAGGCATTTTTTCACCCTGATACAAATAGGAACACCTTCCTTGCTAATTGCCCTGAATGTCTCCATGAAAGGCCAACCAAAGCCAACTACTAGACCCATTATCGAATTTCCAACAAGTCCTGCTATGGTCCACAATGCTATTGGTATTGGAAGAATTAGAATCAGGATGCATTTCATGTATGGACCAAATTTCTTGGTTCTGTCCCAATTAAGATTCACAGAAAAATACGAGTCAAATCCTAGTTTTCTCATTATACTCATTATCATATAATTTCGCAAATTAAAAAAAAAAAAACTGAAAAATAGAAGAAGAGAAAATCGGTTGACCTTATTATGCAAAATAAACTCCAGAAAAGGTGAACGGGAAATAGGCCAACCATAACCAGTCCATCCCCGAAAGCGATTATCACAAATACAAAGGGAGTCATCAGAGTACCTGCTCGTATAGTCATATATATTCATAGTTACATAATCCAAAATCAGCCAACAAATACATACATACAGACTCGTAGAGAAGATAGAGAGAGAGAGAGAGAGCAATAAAGGCATACCTTTGTAGAGTCCAATGCCAAAGAGAAAGAAAAAAACTGGAAGGAAAAAGATGAAGTAACAAAGATAGCCAATAATCGTCTTTAGACCTTCCATTTACGAAGTGATTTCTTCTTCTTCAACTGCAATTAAGTTCAATCGTTCATATATAACAATCACTTCACTATCTACTCCGCCGAGGTATTCTGATGAATAAGAACGAAAAGAAGAACATAGAAGAAATCGGAGACTTCAGAAATACCTTTTTCTCTGATCTGCTTGCGGAAGTGGAGAGAAGTTCAGATCCAAAGCGAGACCTTAATGGGATTATGATTCCAAGTTGTGGATTATGTGAAGACTAGTCGGCTTTTCTGATATGAACTTCGGTCTTTTAATTTCTTGGCCGATGAGGATGATAATGTTGTCTTGTTTACTTTTATATGATTTCTCGAGGACTCGGCACGTGGGAATCACGGACCGGTAGTGTTTAAAATATTGTTATAAATAAATACAAGGAAATTTACAGTTTGCACCTGTAATTTATTACCTATTTCTCATTTTGGCCCATAAGGTTAAATTATTTTCTTAAGTTGATCTTTCAACTATTATGGTCCGGTTTTGAATGACTTCTTTCTTTTATATGTTTATTTTTTATTTTTAGTAGTTTTTTAAATTTCGCTTATCAAGACAAACAATAAAATAAAATAAAAAATGAATAAACATGAAAAAAGTTTTTTTTTTAATTCAAAATAAATTGATTATTTTATTTTTAAGTATACTTTTTTTCATCTTTTGTTTAGATATTTTACTTTTTTTAATTTTTTTCATTGAGACGAATCAAAAAAAATAAAAAGTTTTAATCAAGAGATGAAAAAAATAAAAAATAAAAATATGTCAAATACCATTATTTTATTCCAAATTAGGCCTGAATTTTTGTCAATTTGATTTAGAAAATAGCTATAGTCTAATTTTTCAATATATCTCATGCACTAAAACTTTTGGCACTTTAGTTGTTTAAGTGTTACATTGCCTCTAAGCCTTGAGGGTACTAGTAAAGCTCCCGACTTTGTGTTTAATGGATAATTTAACTGGTAAAGATTGTGATATTGTGTTCAATGGGTTAATAGTTTGAGTATTATTGGAATTATTGAAGATTTATTTAATCATTAATTTTAGTGCTCTCAAAATTAATTATAGATACCAGATAAATTCAAGTCCAATTGAATTCCAGATTTATACGATCATTTTGGCCCTTTAGTTAAGTTTCACACTACCTCATTTTGGTCACGGCAATTGTCAACTGAAAGACATTGATAATTGTTAGAGATTGATACGCTTTTAATTCATCTACTGTTCGAGATTAATCGAACAATAATAAAAAATTAACAATTAACAAGAACTAACAATCACACAACACAAGATTTATGTGGTTCGGCAAATCGTGCCTACGTCCACGACCTCACACATTTTTACTATGATCTTTGAGAGGATTACAATATATTTTCTAAAACTTAAAAAACTATAAAGTTCTTATGAATGACCTAACAGCTAGGATTACACAATAAGTCTGTGTATAGAGAGCAACATAAATTAGAACGCACGCCTCTAGTCGACTTCCGTCCGATGCTCATTGACCCACGTCCGAACGCTCGAGTCCAGAGACCAGAATAACACTCTCTGTATTGTTCGGTCTGGATGCTCTTTTTCCCATGTCTGAACGTGATTGCCCAGCAAGCCTTCTTAGTAGTTTTTTTTCACTTTATAACAATCACCTACTTGAAATAAAATCACTCCAAGCCTTCCGTAAATTCGAAACCTCCGTCGCCTCAACCTGATTAAGCAAACCCTTATGAGCCTTTCTTCCCATCTTCTAACCCATAAGATCGAACGAAGATGAAGAAATCTTCACCTTCTCCACTGTCACCACTTTGGTGAACATATCTGCAAGATTTTCACTAGTGTGAATCTTCTCAAGATTGAACTGTCTATCCTCCAACTGAGACCAGATGAAATGATACTTGATATCAATGTGTTTGGTCCTTGAATGGAATGTCGAGTTCTTCATCAGATGTATTGTGCTCTGGTTGTCACCAAACAACTAGCAGTTGTCTTGTTCTTTACCCAGTTTCTTTAAGAAACTCTTCAACCATATCAACTCCTTCCACGCCTCTGTGGTTGTTACATACTCTGAATCAACTTGATCTTCTATAACCGAGAGATCCAAATGACCGATGAGCTATCTAATGTAAACACATATCTGGTAGTGTTCTTCCTACTGTCAACATCTCCTGCCAAGTCTAAATCCACAAATTTCTATAGTCGAGTCTCTGAGCCGTCCTAGCATAAAGCATGATCTGTAATTTCCTAAAGATACCTTAGGATCTACTTCACTGCTTCCCAGCGTTCCTTGCCCAGATTGGACATGAACCTGCTCACTACTCCCACTGTATGAAAAATGTCTGGCCTCGTACAGGTCATGGCGTACATTAGGCTACCAACGGTCGACGCGTACGATACCTTTATCATGTTCCTCTTCTCCTCTTCACTAGCTGCCCAGTGATCCTTTGAAAGTCTGAAGTGACTTGCCATATATGTCCTAACTGGCTTAGCACCTTTCATGTTGAACCGCTTCAATACCTTTTCAACATACTCGGCCTGTGAGAGCTACAGTTTCCTGTTCTTTCTGCATGGATTGATCTACATACCGAGGATTCGTTTAACTGCACCAAGATCCTTCATTTCAAATTTCTTAGACAATTGAACTTTGATATTATCAATCTCATCCATGTTTGACCCTGCAACCAACATGTCATCTATATACAATAGCAGTATAAGATCAGATGTTGAAATTTTTTTAAATTAACAATAATGATTCGCATGGCATCTACTAAACCCAGTATTAACAATGAAGGTATTAAACCTTTTATACCATTGTGTTGGGACCTATTTCAAACCATACAAGCTTCTCTTTAACTTGCAAACCAGATTTTCATGTCCTCTCACTACATATTCATGTGTCTATACCATGTAGATGTCCTCATCCAAATTCCTATTAAAGAAAGCAGTCTTGACATCCAACTGCTCTAGGTGCAAATGTTTCACTGTTACAATGCTCAACATTGATCTAACGGTGGACATTTTCATAACTTGTGAGAAAATCTATGTGTAGTTAATCCTGACTTTTATAAAAAAACCCTTTGCAACTAGCCTTGCCCTATACCTCTTGCTCCCATCAACTTCTTTCTTTAGCCTGTAGACCCACTTGTTCTGCAGAGCTGATTTATCCTTAGGTAATTGTACCAAATCCCATGTCTGGTTTGTTGATCGAGACTCCATCTCATCATCCATGGCATGCTCTCACTCTTCCCTGGTATCGACCTGCAATACCTCTTTAAAATATTCTAATCCAGCACTATCTATCTATTAGCAATAGGTAATTCAAAGATGGTGAATAATGAACTACAAGTTTACTAATCCTGGTAGACCTCTTAGGAGGAGGACTTTGTGGCTCTATCGGTAAAGTTGGTTGTATGTTCTCATCACGTAATTTCAGAGTCCTATCAAATGTTTCCTCAAACTCAACACACTCTGAATCATCTGTAGTTTTATTCTTTTGATCCTGTCTATTTTTAAACAAAAGAGACTCATTGAATACTACATCAACACTCATGATTATCTTTTTATTTTTAATGTCCCAAAGTCTATACCCATAGCTATCAGTATAATAACCAACAAATATACACTTCTTAAACTTAGGATCAAGCTTACTTCTCTTATCATACTCAACATGCACATATGATATACAGTCAAAAGTGCGTAAATGAGATAATTTTACCTCTTTTACAGTCCACGTTTCCTATGGCAGTCCACCATCCAATGGTACTAACGGTCCCCTATTGATCAGATAAGTTGATGTACTCGCGATATCAGTCCAGGACTGCTTTGGCAACCTTGCATATAGCCTCATGCTTCTGGCACGTTCCATAACTATTATGTTCATCTGTTCAGCCACCCCATTCTGTCTTGGCTTCATCAGAACTGTCAACACTCTTTTGATCCCATTCACTATAGAGTAGTTCTCAAACTTGCTAGTATAGTACTCACCGCCGTTGTTTAACTTTCAATACTACAATTTAAAACCTATATGTTATTCAGTGAATGACCCTAGAGGGGGTGAATAGGGTCTTTTAAAAAAAAAAATTATTTAAAAATTATTTAAATACT
>JAUTBS010341207.1:0-10606 GCA_032361285.1 Aequorea victoria | reverse complement strand
AATTAAAGATTTGATCTATATATGTGTGTGTGTGTGCATATATATATAGATATATAAATATATATATATATATGTATGCAATGTAAAACAGATAGGAAGAAGAATGAACCAGAGAACTAGAAGAAAGTTACGGACGACGATGGTTACACCGGTGGTGGGTTGCGGTGTCGACGGCGTAGGGATTACTAGTGGTCTGCGGTGTTGGACCGCGTCGGTGGTGGTGGTATGCGGTGGCTGCTGGGCAGCGGTGCTGGACAGAAGAATGGCCAAGAGGGAGAGAGAATGATTGCATAGAAGAAGACTGATTTTGAATGTGAAGTCTGGGGAAGGAACACGTTTATAAATAAGGCTGATCTCCAGGAATTTTGATAGCTACCAAATCCCATAAAACTCTCCATAATCCTCTTTTTTCAATTCCTGCGAGATAACTGTTTGTGATTTGGAATTATCCTATTGCTACCACCTCAGCATTTATCTTTTACTTGATTTCTTTCTATTTTAATTTCTAGCATATTATTTACTTCCATAATTATTTATTCTTTCCTTTTATTATTTATTCCGTTCTTATAGTTATTAAATTTTAGAACTTTTATTAATTTATTTGATTAAATTCTTAATTAATTATTTTAATTTAATAGTTGAATATAAACTTACCGGGTATTACATTCGCCCCCCCCCCCCCTTATAAGAATTTTGTCCTCAAAATTAGGATACTAACTTGAGGAAACAAATGAGGATAACGTTCACGAATCTCGTTTTCACGTTCCCACGTAGCCTTTTTTACTTTATGATTTTACCATAAGATCTTGACGAGACAAATCTGTTTGTTCCGTAGAACTTTGTCTTTAGTATCAAGAATCTGAACAGGTTATTCCTCATAGGTCAAATCCTCACGAACTCGAAGTGGCTCATAATCCATCACATGCATCGGGCAATAGACGTACTTTCTCAATATTGATACATGAAACACATTATGTACCCCGATGAGACTAGGCGGCAAAGCTACACAATAAGCCACCTCACCAATACGGTCTAGAATCCCAAAAGATCCGATATATCGAAGACTCAACTTCTCCTTCTTGTCAAAGCGAATAATTCATTTTCAATGTGAAATCTTGAAGAATACCATATCTCCGACAGAAAACTTCAAGTCTCTCCTACGTAGATCGGCATAACTCTTTTGTTAACTTTGAGCTGCTAAAAGCTTATTTCGAATAGTGACAATCTTTTGAGTTGCATCTTTTACTAGATCAGGTCCAAAAAGCTGTCTCTCTCTAACTTCATACCAACACAAAGGGGACCTACATTTCTGCCCACACAACACTTCATACGGTGTCACTCCCAAACTCGAATGATAATTATTATTATAAGAGAACTTCATCAGTGGTAACTGTTCATCCCAATTACCTTTCCATTCCAAAGCACAAGCTCTCATCATATCCTCCAACGTCTGAATAGTTCTCTCCGACTGTCCATCAGTCTGCGGGTGATAAGCTGAACTGAAGTCCAGCCGAGTATCCATAGCAATCTGCAGGACACCCCAAGATTTTGAGATGAAACGTGGATCATGATCCGAAACAATAGAAATAGGTGAACCGTGAAGTCTAACTATCTCTCTCACATATAACTGTGTCAAACGATCCAAGGTATGTGTCATCTTGATTCCAATAAAGTGTGCTGACTTCGTAAGTCGGTCTACTATCACCCAAACTGCGTTGTGTCCATTACGCATACGAGGTAATCCAGACAAAATCCATCGCGATATTCTCCCACTACTACTCGGGTAGTGGTAATGGTTGAAATTTTTCTGCCGGTCTTTGATGCTTGATTTTTATCTGCTGACAAGTAAGACACTGTGCTACGAACTCTGCTATATCTCCCTCCATGTTGTTCCACCAGAAATGCTCCCGAAGATCTCTATACATCTTAATACCTCCCGAATGAATGCTATATCCAGAACTATGAGATCATTCGGGAAAAGCGAATGTGGTGGCAGATAATTTGTGTAGGAAGTCTTTGGGAGGTAGCTCTGCGTCATTAACAGTTCACTAATATTTAGTGGAGGATCTAAGGAGGATGAGTGTAGAGATAGTACAACATGGGAAAACGGCCTTGTGTAGTAAGTTGACAGTGAGGCCGACCTTGCTGGAGAGAATCCGTGTGACTCAACAGGATGATCTTCAATGCAAGAGGAATATGGAAGAGTTGCACAAAAGAGAGGTTAAGAATTTCAGTATCAGTGAAGACGGAGTTCTTAAATTCAGAGATCGTATTTGTATAACTTCCAGTAGTGAGCTAAGGAATGAGATCCTGACCGTTAACATCGTAGTCCTTCAATAGTTCAAGCCATCGTCTTTGTCTCAAGTTAAGTTTCTTCTGAGTGAAGATATACTTCAAACTCTTATGATCGGTGTAGATCTCACACGATTCCCCATATAAGTAGTGCCACCATATCTTTAGTGCGAAGATAATAGCTGCCAACTCCAAATCATGTGTGGGGTAATTCTTCTCGTGTACTTTCAACTGGCATGAAGCATAAGCTATCACCTTACCATGTTGCATCAGCACACAACCCAAACCTTGGTGCGACGCATTACTGTATATCACAAATTACCACATTCAGTTGATAGTGGTAGAACTGGTGCTGAAGTCAACTTCACTCCTTCACTCCTTTTTGAGTAAGGCTGGTAAGCGGTAAGGCAATATGAGAAAATCCTTCCAGAAACCGTCGATAATAGTCCTCTAGTCCCAAGAAACTACGTATCTCAGTCACTGACGCTGGTCGCGACCAGTCGACAATTGTCTCAATCTTGCTGCTATCCATAGATACTCCAATCTTACTGACCACATGATCAAGAAAAGATACAGTGTCCAGCCAGAATTTACACTTGCTAAACTTGGTATACAACTTCTCTCTAAGAGTCTGAAATATTTTTCGTAAATGTTCCTCATATGCTCCTCCTTGCTTTTCGAGTATATTAAAATATCATCAATGAATACTACTACAAAGTGATCCAATTGTGGTTTGAAAATTCGATTCATTAGATCCATAAATGCCACTGGAGCATTGGTCAAACCAAAAGGCATAATCAAGAACTCATAGTGGCCATAACGGGTCCTGAAATTTGTCTTCGAAATGTCCGTCCCCTTGACTTTTAGTTGGTGATAACCAGATCGCAAGTCAATCTTGAAAAACACTTGAGCTCCTTGCAACTGGTTAAATAAATCATCAATGCACGGCAGAGGGTACCTATTCTTGACAGTGACCTTATTCAACTCCCTGTAGTCAATGCAAAACCGCATAGAACCATCATTTTTCTTTACAAACAAAACTGGAGCTCCCCACGGTGAAACACTGGGTCTAATAAAACCCTTATCCAACAGCTCTTGCAACTGTGCCTGCAACTCCTTGAACTCTAAGGGTGTCATCTTGTACAGTGCCTTAGAGATAGACGTAGTACCAGGCAGAAGATCTATCATGAATTCATTCTCACGATCAGGAGGAATACCAGGTAAATCTTCGGGGACGACATCCCGAAATTCTCTTACAATAAGAACCTCGTTTAATTCCATCGTTGGCACCTTGGTGCCCACAACACAAGCAAAAAGGCATTCACAACTATTCTTCAACGTTCGATTTGCATGAAAGGCAGATAACCTTACATCTCCCTGAAAGAAGAACTTAGGTTGCCCGGGTATGTTGAAAACTATCCTCTTGTAATAGCAATCAATGGTCGCATGATATTTGAAAAGCCAATCCATGCCCAAAATGACATCAAAGTCATGAATGGCTATCGATATAAGGTTTACTAGTAACATCTTATCATCGAACTCTACTACCCCCAGACGACATATCTCATGCAGCAAAACTTTGTCTTCAACCAGAGTAGACACAGAGAGATATACATATAAAGGTTCTACCTTAGCAGATAGATGATGCAAGAACTTAGGTGCAGCAAAAGAATGCGTAGAACCATAATGTATAAGAGTTCTAGCAGGGACAGATGATATAATGATAGTACCTTGCACCACAGATGGTGAAGCCTCCGTCTCCTCGCGAGTAAGAGCAAAGACACGTCCCTGACTAATTGCACCTTGGCCTTATGCCCTATTGGCTGTAACCTGCCTCTGATATCCTTGACGATTATACTGGCCTTAAGATGGCTCATTGTTACGTGTATGCGGCTTTTGACTTTGGAATGACTGTTGTGCATGTTGTCCTCCTATCTCCTTATTTTTGCAATCCGAAAGTATGTGCCCGGTCTTTCCACAATTAAAGCACGTCTTTGGTGTGCCATCACAAAAATATCCACGAGAATGGGGTTTTCCGCAACGTTTACATGGATTCTAGGCCTGCTATCCTGAATTCCCATTAGTCTGGGTCTGTGACTGATTTGGCGTATAAGCCTTCTTGGCAGAATTACCACCTCCAAAGTTATTTCCCGTTGGCTTCGAATCTCTAAACCTCTTAGGTTGTAACTCTCTACTTTTCTGCGCATCATCCAAACTCTTTTCTGCTAAAAGAGCCTTGGTCACTAACTCTGACAAAATCTTCACCTCAAACATTGAAACCCTACTATGAATAGCCGGGTGTAGACCTCTCTCAAACAACACTACTTTGTCTTCATCTTCATCAACATATTATGGCACGAATTCGGATAACTCAGCAAACTTTGCCTCATATCCCACCACTGACGTTTCCTTTTGTTCCAACATTAGGAATTCTACTTGTTTCTGCTTCTTGATCGCCATTGGGTAGTACTTGTCCTCGAACAACACCAGGAATTTTACCCAGGCGAGTTCACATTCCCTCCCTTCATACTGGCGCTTCACCATGCATCACCAATGTTTAGCCTGTCCTTCCAACACGTAGGTTGCCAATGATACTTTATATTCATCTGTACAACCCAATCGCTCGAAACTCTTCTCGATGCACAGCTTTCATGTTTCTGCATCATCAGGATTAGTTAACCCCTTAAAGGTCGGAGGGTGCGCCTTCAAGAATTTCTCGAATACTGAGCCTTTATCCAAGCTCATAGGTCTATCTGTGCTAACCACCATCGGTTGTGATTGTTGCCCAGCAATCATGCTCACTAAATCTTGGAGAGCTTGAAGAGCTCTCTCAGCAACTGGGGCAGCTGGGGTTTGCGAAACATCTAGTGCTACCGGAGCAGCTGGGGCTGCTAGACCCACTAGGGTCTCTGTAACATCAGGGGCTACTGGAGTAGTGCTAGGGGTATGCACCCTTGTACATCCTCCGTAGTCGCATACCTAGAACTCACATTACGTCTCGGGCGAGCCATCTCACTGATGGTCGATGTAGGACGAGAACATAAGACAAATATTCTATCAACTACTAATCAAGAACTCATAACATATAGAACTCTAGGGATCTGGACCTCTACTAATGACATAATGTAATATTTCTTAAACTTTTGCTCTAATACCAAACATGTCACACCCCAATTTGGAAAGATGACTGGCCATGGTTATTGGGCCTTGGCCCAATGAACCAAGAAAGCCTTAATTAATATTTAGCTAATAATATGCTAAAAGATCACAAATACCAATGATTTAATCAATTAAAATCTAATATAATAAATATGGGACAACAACCCATAATATCTCATCAAGGTTATCTCAACTAATTCATAACTAATGTTATTTATTCAATGCGGAAGCAAAAAAATGCAAGTCCTAGAGGTCTTATTCCTGAATCCCTTGAAGCTACCGAGTCCATCAACTAGCTTCTGCCTTGATTACCTGAAATGTTTAATTTTACAACGTCAGCTAAAATTGGTGAATGGAAGCATACATAATAATATACAGTTTAAAATAGGGGATTCAAATAGTTTATACTTCAAATATACTCATGGTATGAGATACAAGTATAATCAAAAGGGTGTCAACACAACCCATCATTTTCTTTGTCAAAATATTCACATTTTCCTCGTGATCTCGATATCTAGACGAGTCACCAATATTTATCAAAATAATTATATTTTTCCACGTGATCTCGATATCAAGATAAGTCACCAACATAAAATCTCACACTGGACATCAGAGGTGTCCACAATAATCACATCGCATAAAAATGCCAACAGAACAACCATGACAAAATAATGTCAATAGCAATAAGCTACGCATAAACATGCCAACATAATAATAATGGACTAGCGATATGATCATCAATATGTGTGTGGGAAATGATTAACAACAACCACAGAAACAGCATGGGTGCAAGTGCCAAAAATTATAATACTTGGGGCAGCCTCGGCCCATTGGATCCAATCATCGAACATAGAGTCACCACAGGGTGGAACCTGGGCCTTTTCCCTAAGACGGTCCAGCTTCAGGTCATTGAAAACCCTCGGACTATCCCTTAAACCGTTGAGCAACTAAGGTCACTCAAGTCTTCGGGCTGGGTCTATTCCCTAGTTGGCCAAAGTCACCCCATAGGACCTATCCCCTGGACTTTTCACATGGTCTCAAAGAGAAGTCACACGATCGCTCCATAGTAGATAAGAAAATCAATAGTATATTATAAAACATTTATACCATGATTGTTATAAGAGAATATCATAACAGTTTTATCCAAAATATTTAAACATATACATTTTCCTGTCAAAATATTTAAGGGAATACGAAAATTTAATTAAAAGATACATAGCATGACAATCCACTCACCTGATATCCAAAATAATCTCAAATGCAACAGTAAGCAAAAGTAGAAATTCTCGTCACCCTGATTATGTAATGCAATACATCACAATTCATAATTAAAGCTAATAAAACTATTTATACCTACCAAATGGACCATTTTCTCATTTATAAGTTTTAACGTCTGATTCTAGTATTAAATTAATCATTAATTAATTTAATTTATCATTAAACTGATACCCAAACAGAGCCTAAGCATAAGGATTAATCACAGGAATTATTTTTTAAGAATTTTCGATGTATGAGTCAACCTAAAGGGTCTCTGAGTCGACCCAACAGAGTCATAGGCATCCATGAGTCAACACAGTAAGGCCGTGTGTCGACTCAAATGAAAAAGGTCTCAGTATCTCACTAACAGGCGACTGTAAGTCGACTCAAAGGGTCTGTGAATCGACCCAAGTCTCTCAGGTGGCCATGAGTCAACACAACAGAGGATGTGTGTCGACCCAAAGTGGTACGTCACGGTCTTAGGTGGTTGTAAGTTGACTCATAGGGTCTGTGAGTCGACCCAAATCTTCTCAGGTTACCATGGGTCGATGTAGTGTCAACCCCTAGGCAGAAAAAGGCACTATGAGTCGACCCATAAGGATAGTGAGTCGACTCAAAGGGTAGGAACCCACGGCATAGGCATTATGAGTCGATCCAAAGGGGTTGTGAGTCAACCTAAAGGCAAGGCAGAAGGTCATGAGTCGACTCAAATGGTTCATGAGTCGACCCGAGATCGCAGGATGGTAAACAACCGAGGTCCTGGCCTCATGAGTTGACTCACCCTCCACGTGAGTCGACTCACTAGCGACGGAACACAACTTCCAGGGAACGTGAGTCGACCCAAAGCTTCGGACCAGAGATTTCAATGGCTGAAATCTCTGATTCTAGGGTCTTTTTGATTCTTTTTCTTCATTATTTATTATTCTTATATATTTTATCATAAAACCGAGTGATATAAATGAATAACCCTAACCGTTTATATATATTTTTATACAGGGTTCTATTTAATCACTGTTATGTATATATATATATATATATATGTCACTGTTATATATATATATAGATCATTACATATATCAATGTAATCTCTGTATATCACCATTCCTTTTTTCATTTATGTGTGGGATATATTCATATATCCACATGGGTTCGAACTACTAAAGCTTAAACCTTTTAATTGAGAATTAACAACTTTCTAACTATGTGATATATATATATATATATCTGTGTACAACCAAAAACAGTGGGTGTGAGGATGGCGAACCCGTGATCACCCAGGTGATGATGATGATGATGACGTCGCTCGATGGTGGTAGTGCTCGGTGGTGGTGGTTGCTAGAGGTAGCAGCAGTTCTGGACAGAGGGAGCTGAGAGAGAGGGAGAGGTTTGCATAGAGAGGAATTCTGAGAGAGATGGGTTTCTGAGAGGGAGGAGGTGTCCTCATTTATAAAGGGATTGCTAGCAAAATATTAGGGATCACATGCTCATCCTATGTTTCCCTCCTTCTTATTTTATCATCTTCCTATTTTAAAATCCCACCAGCTGTCATCACAGCAATTTCAGGGAATTCATATTATTTGATTTCCTGATTTGTCCCATTCTTTCCTTATTCAATTAATAATAAGATATTCTTTTATTTTATTATTTAAAAGTTTTCAGAATTTTTTTATTAGTTTATTTAATTTAAATTTTTAATTAGTTAGTTATAATAGTTCATTAATATTTTTTTAATAATTCATTTTAAATAAAAAAAATATACCGAATTTTACAGTGATTTTCATAATATTAAATGTTACGGAGACGATCTGCAAAATGTAAAGAATAAGGGATAAGAATAAGCATCATGAGTTGTTAATTTATGTACTTATCTACACTCAATGTAACTAGTATATATACCCTGTATATTAGAGGATGTAATTCAATAATTTGGGAGATAATAAAAGTTTTCATTCTCTACATGGTCTGAGAGCATATCCACTCATACGAGTAAATTGATCCATGTCAAATGAAACCTCTGTAGACACTCCATTTTTTATTAAACCGAACATCGGCCGGTTCCCGTGGCCTTCCGATGATGAAAAGTGCATCAATCACATCCAAAAGGAGCTTCTACACGAATTCAAAAGTTCGGAGGGTACTTTCAAGTGCAACCCCAAACACCCTGAAATAACCCAAAAAATACCAAAAATACCCTTTGGTGACCCACCATGCGCGCGCCACCTCATGTAGCGCGCGCCACCTACCCCAAAATATCTAACACCATCTAAAAACACTGCATTGCTTTCGCGCGCCATGTCATTTTTACCCAATGACCCAAACCACCTCAGGAACACAAACCAACCACAAACCGACCTTAGACCAAGCGCACGCCAACTCCCACCAAGCGCGCGCCAACTCCCATGTGTCCCGCGCCACCTTCGAGGAAAATTTGACCCCAAGTCATCTCATCTTCTGAATTTTCTATAAATAGGCAACCCCCTAACCATTTTGAGAGATCCCAGCAGCCCCAACCCCTCTCCAAAGTCAGAAATCTCTCTTATTTTCAAAAAAACTCAAGAAATCCTACATAAGCCAAACCTCTATCCAAACACACCCAAAACCCTTATATTTTCTACACTTCGAAGGCCCCGAAGGCTCAAAAGATCGTGCGGAGGACTCTCCGAAGACGTGCCGTACGTGAGGAAAGGCTGCAGGAGCCGTCTGAAGCCTAGTTCGAGGAAGTACTCGAGAAGCTCGAAGATCATACGGAAGGACCCCAGAAGCCGCAGACGTTGCTCAGAACCCTACCAGCTCACGGGATATACGGTAAGTCTTTAAACCCACTTATTTCATAGATAGTCTTTAAAACTTCTGCCTTTTTCATAAAAAAAAGGGAGAAGAGGCCGTTGGCCTCCTTCTCCCAATTTTTTCTTTCCTTTAAATAAATGTCTTTTTATGTCTTTTAGTAGAATTCCTATGTCAGTTTCTCTTCCTCCCCGGTTTTCCTTTCTTTTTTAATAAATATTCAAAGCATGTTTTTCTTTTAGCCCTTTCCTTTCTTTCTTTTTAGTCTTTTAGTCGAATCACATATTAGGTTTCCTTTTCCTTCTCTACGTGTTAAACTTGTAGTAGAATCGCATGTTTAGCTTTTTATTTCTTCTTTAGCCTTTCGTTTCCCTTATAGGAATCGCATGTAGCTTTTTCTTTTATGTTTTTAACAGCATGCCTTCTATGCATCAACTACGTTGTTGTGTTGCCATCTTTCCACTTGACATGCCTAAGGTGTAAGTATACGTAGAAAGCCTTAGTTTTAGGTTAGGTTTTACTTTCTTGTTTTCTTTTGTATGTTCTCTCTTTAACTCCCTTTCTGTATGTGTTGTTTTCGATAAATTTAAGACAATAACTGAACGGAACGGTTAAGTAGAGGCCGATCTTCGGATCGGGCGAGAGGGGTGCCTAACATCTTCCCCTTTCGTACCCTAGCTCCCGAACCAAAGACCTCTGGTAATGATGGGCTGGTTTACCTTAAAAATGACCCATTTTTGATTTCTTGGTTTTCCTAAAACCAAGTGGCGACTCTGAAAAACTCGCGCGGTCCTCAACCCACGGACGCGCATTTCGAGGGAAAAACCCCCTCTCCCCTCCCTTTTAAGGAAGAAAGGTGTGATGAGAGGGCGGGGCCCCCACAACCTCAAGCATTCAAAAAACCTCAAGTGGTCTGGCACATCATGATGTGTAAGGACCCATTTTTCGCCGGTACTTTAACCTAGGCATAATTTTACCCTAAGTGAATTAATAAGTGTTCGAACCCTAAAATTTGAATCACATAAACCCTAATAGTGTTAATCAAGGGTTCAATACTTAAAATAATCAAATGATTAGCCACTTGAACTTAGAACTTAATTAAGATTAAGTTAAG
>JAUTBS010341096.1:0-10606 GCA_032361285.1 Aequorea victoria | reverse complement strand
ACACTGATCATATTTTAATATTTATTATCCAAACTACAGGGTCTTTTAAAATAATAAGATTGAATCTCGTCCGTAAGTAATTCAAAATAATAAAATATTAAAATACATCAACATTCAACATTTCTCAGGATTAAAAATTTATAAGCCCTCGAGCAAACCGTAAAATTGTATAAGTCCAATCATGTCAGTATATGGACTTTAATTTTACCTTTTGTTCTGTTCAATATATTCTGGTGTACCGAACACATTCTCTCTTGAATTATCGAACAAATTCATGTAATTAAAATAAATCACTGAGATTGTGTTCACAATTATACTGATAGGATGTCAACCCTATCTAGGTTGTGAACTAATATAATTATACAATAATCGAATTTTTATTTTTCTGTAAGTAAGCCAAGCTCTACTTACTAGAATTTTTACTGTGTATAATTAGCGACATTCTGTATTTTAATTATAAATAATAAAAATATATTTTTTACAAATACAGATATTAATGGGCTAAGACAATCTAAATATTATTAATAAAATTAATATAAAATGTCTTACACTGCATTTATATAAAAACTCCAACAATCTTTCACTTTTTATTAAAGTCATGTGGCCATACTTCTCAAACCTAAACCCTCTACGTGACTTTTGAAAGTTATAACCGGTAAACTCTTCGTAAAAGAATCTATCAAGTCATCTGTTGATGCAATCTTAGTCACAACCGCATCACCTCTCTGAACGATCTCTCGAATCAGGTGATACTTTCGCTCAATGTGTTTAGTCTGTTTATGGGTCTTGAATTCTTTCGAATTAGCAACCACTCTTGTAACGCCCCGAAACTCTGAGTCGTTATGAGATATAATTATAGTGAATAAGGTTATTCTATTGGCAACATTTCACACTAATTAATATTTATCATATGGTAGTAATATTTAGTGTTCTTGCACTGCACACTTTACGCCCTATTTTAAGTTACAAGCCATCAAAAACTTTGAAAAAATTACAACAGGTGATTACAAAAATACAAGTCTTCAACATCTGAATGACTAAGTGAGCCATGACTTCACATATTTCTCTTCTTGCTCCTCCGGTACCGACTCCTCAAAACCTGGCATGAAACGCCATGAGCTGCGAAGCCCAGAAAGAATCTCCCGAACTCAGTATTTCTAACACTTAAAATACAGACAACAAGATATAACAGAATATGATATGCGGACATGATGTAAAACTTGAATCACGACCAGGACTCCTTTACGCCGAAAGGATCCGACAAAACACAACAACCCAAACTCGAACACTTGAAAACCTGAACTTGAGCAAATTAGGCCGCCAGACTATCGGATACAATCCCCCATAGCATCCTCATGATTCACAGTGGATTACATACCCACCGGTTCAATAAAAGCCTCAGGTAGGACAAATCTGAAAGACCCACCTTGTCACACCATGAGCCCTAGCTGAGTAACATACTCAACTAGCTCATGAATGCCCCAAGAGTGACGGGGCACAGTCAGGTGAACCACCCTGTTACTACCGTCCATCTGAGTCCCTGACATTTGCGCTAAGGTTTTAGTTCAACACGGTGCACCACAATACACGATCCTCATCGAATGGTTATAACATGGAAGGGAAGTCACCCACTCCATCACAAAATCACAACCCAAGTCACATCCACGTGAAGTTGACAACAACAAACACAAGGTTCAACGGTAAATAACCTAGCCGAGCTAGACATAAGGTGAATACCCCACCCAAGACCTAGTCCATGCATGAGATATGACATAACATAAATTGAGAACATAAACTAAAGATTTCAGCCATAAACATACAATTAAACTCATGGATGATGCTTAAACAAGAAACAAACAAGACTTAAGCCATATGGAACATCGAACATTTGAATTTCTCAAAACAGAACCATTTCAAGAATCTGTCACGGTGTTTCTAAAATACTTTAAAATATCAAACACTACTGGAAACTTCTGTAAATTTACAGAGAGCTAAATAAAGATGTTATCTACATTGTTCATGAAGGGACTGAAGACTGTTTTCACACGAAATGGGGTCAAAAAAATTAATATAACAGAGGCTATCGAAATAAGGACCTGTTCGGTAGAATCAACATAACTCAAACTGTACTTACTAAAATAAACTTCGGTAAATAGAGGGTGAAACCAGACTCATATATCTTTCTCTGGATATCTGGATCAACTTAAGGAGATTTTTGTGGAGAGACATATAGAGGTTCAAAGTGGGCTGTTAATCTACCTTACTTGTCACAGAATTTTCTAAATTGTCAAAGGGGTTCAAAAATACATTTTTAGGCTTAATCAAAAATCACACATGCTTAAGACACCTTAAGGAAGCTCTGGTAAAAACATATTTCTATTTAGGTCATGTTTGGTTCACACGATAATTGTTGGAAAGGTTTATTTGTCATTCTGTCTGTCACTATTTTGCAACTTCTTAACAAATCATCAACAACTCTTATTTCTACACAATTAAGGCATGTCCAAACACATCATAACAACATCATACAAGCATAAGAAGGTTCATAACTAGCTTCTACATTATTTGTTCATCTTTTGTGGTTCTTTTAAAAAGTCCATAGAATAAGGTTTTTAAACAACGTTCATGGTTCCAAGTCCTTTGTTCATCTTCTTCCATTTTTGTCCATTAACTTTTATCTTATAGAAGGATGGATGTAAGAATGTGTTATTAGGGAATAAATAAAATTTCATGAAGATCCTTACTTAATGTTTCCTTGGGTTTGAAGGTTTGACTAAGCTTTTGTGTAAACCTTTCTTTTCTTCTTCTTCTCCTTCTTTCTTTTTCTCCTTCTTTCTTTCTTAGGGCTGCCGAACAAGAGGGGTTCTAGAGAGAGAGAGAGAGGAGTTGGGATAAATGAGAAAAAATCTTGGGAATTGCTTGGTATTTATAGGCACAAAAATCTTAATTTTTGAAATTAATTTAAATCAATTAAATTGTCATTCAAGGCACTATTTGGATGAGCTCATAAGACTTACCAAGTCTTCTAAAGGGTACATTAAATAGTTGATGGGAATTGGGGTTGATGATTATAAAATGGAGAAAAAAATGCATTAATTTTTTTTTTTGGTAGTTTTCTCTCACAATTTAATTATTCTATGTATTTTTATCTTCTTAAAATATATTTATGTGTATTATAATCTCCTACAATAATTTAGTTAGTGTATAATTGAATTAAAAAGTCAAACAAGCCTTACTTATAAACTAAGCAAACATTCCATCCAATCTTTCTCCCAATTTCATATTTTTCAAAAATAAAAATAAAATTGTCACATCACACCTTCCCACTTCCTAGCTGCCGACCAAGGGCATTTTTGACCTTTTAAAATTATTTTATTTTGTTATTTTTATAATTTAGATAATTAATGTGGGACCCATTTTAATATTTGATTAAAAATTAGTCTTTTAAGTAATTTCCAAGACTTAGTTTATAAAATGAATTAACTTTGTTTAATTGGGCTTTAAAATTAAAATTTAATTCACTGACTTAATTAATGAGTTCATGTGCTTGAATTTCATGTTGGATTTTAATTCAAAATTTCAAGTCTTGATTGTGATCTAGGTGACTGAACTTTGTTTTTCAAACTTAACTTAATCTTAATTATTTTATAAGTTTAAATTTCTTATTTACTTGATTATTGTTGGTGTTGAGCCATTCTTTAACACTATTAGGGATTATATAGTTTGAATTCTAGGGTTCGAACTCTTGTTAAACCAGTTAGGGTAAAATTACGCCTAGGTTAAAATATCGGCGAAAAATGGGTCTTTACACCTATGGCCCAGATCTAATATATTAATTACTCTTAATTCATTCTATATCGTTTATAATGGTTTCCATAAACCATTTCCATATGAAATTCTTTCGGGTGTCCGTTTTTTACGCACGATTGATTTTCGCTCAAACTTCACGCTCTTCTATCACGAATTCGTGTTTATCATATTGATTACGTATTTTTATGAATCCAAAACAACTTTTGAGAAAATATACGCACAAATCATGCAATTTTGACCCGTTTCGATTATCGCACGATTCATTTCCACGACGTTTCTGCGAAATGTCCTTTTTCAACCTGAGGCTCGTGTAGAGCTCGTTTTCATATTTCATAAATCAAAAACTATTTTTTCAATATTTATGGGTCTTAGGATGATAGATCACAATTTTTCTAAAAATCCTTGAAATTTAGTTAATTTTCAAAATTGGCCCGTCCGGCCTGTTTCGGGCCCATTTCGGGGTATCTCAGACCCAAAAACTACTTTTTCAACATTATATGTTGAAAATGAGTATTTTTCAAGAGCTTTTCAAACATTTCATCCAAAAAGTATTTTTTCATGCTAGAATGTTAATGTTGCATAAATACCATGATAGATGTCATGTTAGGATTCATCACCCATTTAACCTAGTAGCATGCGAGTTAGTGCACAAAAGAACGTAGTATCATGAGGTTAGGTTCCCTATTTAGTTTAAAAATAGAATCTTAAAATGAACTTGCACATGAACACCATTCTGATTAAACTTTTAGGTTACTTGAATAGTTATTATGTTAGTCATTCGGTAAATAGTGAAGATAGGAACCAAATGAATGTTTCTGGTTATCTCGAAAGTCATAAACGGTCATAAATCTATGGGATCCTATTTCTAGATAGTGTGCTTTATTTTACACTTTCTACATACTTGAGACAAAAGTATGGTAACAACCCTTTTGTTTATTTTAGAAGGCTTTTCAACGTAAGCCTACCTAGTCATGTTATACAACATTCATGCATTAGTGATGTATATTAACCAAAAATTATATATACTCACGACATGACAAAATAGCCATGTCCAAAACAAATTCTTATTTAGGGTATGTTTTGGGACCACGAAAAATCCAAGATTAGCCTTTTTAGCCACTATTTTGCATTTTTTCAAGAGATCACTTACTTTCATCGTCTTTCTACCCTCCTATACATGCAAGCATTACTTTTATCCATCTTAAGATCACTTTATATGTCATGTTAGCCATTTTTCTTAAGTTCTCCATAGGTCTCAACACCCAACCTAACCAAGTTCATGGTTGAAGAAACTTATTCTTCTTTTAAACTAAGGTCCTTTCATGGATGTTCTTCCATGATCCTAACTCCTTTTGTTTTAAAGTACGATGAGGGGTATGGGATGATTTAAGTACTTAGATGAGAGCTTGAAGAATTCTTACTTGTTGGTCATTTGTTGTAGATTAGAGGACCTAGGTAGTTCCTCTTTTCCTTATTCTTCATTTCTTTCTTCTTCTTCTTCTTTTCTTCTTTCTTCCTTCTGTTCCTCTTTCCATGTCCACCGAATTCTTAGAGAGGGAGAGTGGATGTATCAAATATTTTTTTTTGTAGAGATAAGGCTTCTATTTATAGGCAAATAACTAGATGTGAAAAGACATCTTTGCCCCTCATTTAGTTAGATTTTGGTTTCCATCTGTGGGGATCCCGCTCTCTCATCGCCTTTCTGAAAAAGATATGATCTAAATGGAAAGGAGAGGGTTTTCCCTCAAATGTGCCTCTGTGTTGAAGACTGCACGAATTTTGGATTTGCCACTTGGTTTTCGGATAAACCAAGAAACCAAAAAGTCTTTCAAAGCAAACTAGTCCGTCCATACCAGAGATCGTGGTTCGGGAGCTAGGGTACGAAAGGGGAAGGTGTTAGGCACCGCTCTCACACGATCCGAGAATCGGCCTCTACTTAACCATTCCATTTTGTTCTTGCCTTAAATTTATTAAAAATAACACATACAGAAAGGGGATTAAAGAGAGAACATGCAAAATAAAACAAGAAAGTAAAACTCAACCTAGAACTAAGACTTTCTATGTATTCTTACACTTTAGGCATGTCAAATGGAGAGATGGAAGCATAACAGCGCAGTTTATGCATATTGAGCATACAAGGTATACTATTTAAAGCATAAAATGATAGAACATGCAAAGAAAGGGGTACATGCAATTCTAAAGAAGGATAGAAAGGCTAAAAAAAAGGGAAAGAGACTAATATGCGATTCTACTAAAAGACTAAGCAAAACATGCATGCGATTTTACTAAAAGACTAAATAAAGCATGCTTGAACATTTATTTAAAAGAATAGAAAATCTGGGAGAAGGAGGCTAATGGCCTCTTCTCCCGTTTTTTTACCGAATGAAAGAAGTTTTTAAATAAAGATTAGATATATGGAAATAGATGAGAGTAAAAACCTACCGTATATCCCATGAGCTAGTGAAGTTTTGAGCAATATCCATGGTCTCCGGGAGTCCTTTTGTGCGATCTTCGAGCTTTCCAAATACTTTCTCGAACTAGGCTTCAAATAGCTTCCGTAGCCTTTTCTCAAGTACGACACATCTCTAGGGAGTCCTTCGCACGATCTTCGGATCTTCTGAGTCCTTTCAAGTGCAAGGAATCTGAAGTCGGGCAAGGGTTCGGGTGTGGATTTATTGGTTTGAGGTACAACTTTGCAGAAATTTGGCTTGTTGGGGATTTTTCGATCTTTTCTCTCTTTTTTTCTCTCTTTGGTTGGTCATTCCATTGTTTGAAAAGGGTGGGGGTCCTATTTATAGAAAATTCAGGCGAGGAGCTGACTTAGTATCCAAGGCTCCTCTCAAGTGGCATGCGCCAGGTGGGAATGGGAGTGCACCACTTTGAGGTGGCACCACGCTTGGTTGGAAGTCGGTTTAAGTTGGTTTTGGGGTTCTGAAACGGTTTGGTTAATGGTTTGAAAAGGATATGGCGCAACGCTAGCAATTGAGTTTTGAGTAAGCGTGGGTGGGTTTAGAGAGAAGTGGCGTGCACCACTTGAGGTGGCGTGCGCTGGGTGTGGCACCGAGGGGTGTTTTTGGTATTTTCGGGGTGTTTTGGGTTGTATCAGGGTATTTGGGATTGCATTTTGAAGTACTCTTCGAACTTTTGGATACGTGCAGAAGATCATTCGAACATGACTGATGTACTTTTCATCATCAGAAGGCTACAAGAACCGGTCGATGTTCGATTTAATCAAAAATGAGATGTCTACAGTTGTCCCTCTTTGATAAAACTCTCATCATGAAGTGTGGATGAGTGAATGTCAAAAAATTATAGACATTCTCTTTTGATTAAAGTCGTTCATCGAGCAAACAACAAAAATAAACAACAAAAAGCAAAAATAAAGCAGTAGACCATCCTTTTATAGTCGTGCCGGACTGCGAACAACAGTTTATAGTCATGCCAGACTACGAGCAATCGGTTTATAGTTGTGCCGGACTGCGAGCAATCAATTTGTAGTCGTGCTGGACTGCGGGCATCAGTTTATAGTCGTTTCAGACTGCGAGCAACAGTTTATAGTCGTGTCGGACTGCAAGCAATCACATTTGGATTGGCGAGAACAAGGTACTCAGTTTAAGGTCATAAGATGGACCAGTTTATCTGATTTCGGATCAAGGGATGGATCCGAAAGCCCCCAGTTTTAAGTCATGGGAAGGACCCCAATCACTCAGTTTAAAGGTTGTGAGACAGACCGATTATTCAGTTTAAGGTCATGCAAGACCGAGTTTAGACAAATGACTTCACATTTTCCTAGGAATTTTTTTTATTTTGTTTTTGATTAATTCAAACTTGGGTTGCATATCAATGCTTCTTGAGTTGGGTAGGCTTTCGATCGTCCCGACCAACTTAGGTTGCATCTCGCACTTCCTAGGATGGGTAGGCTTTCGATCGTCCTGACCATCCTAGGTTGTGTTGCACGCTCCCCGAGAGGGACTAATGCTCTTTTGTCCCTAGATTAACATTTACACCCTTTTCTAGGTGAATTTTTTATTTTCTTTCAATTAATTCAGAACTTGGGTTGCGTATCAACGCTTCCCGAGTTGGGTAGGCTTTCGATCGTCCCGACCAACATAGTTTGCAACTCGCACTTCCTGGGATGGGTAGGCTTTCGATCGTCCCGACCATCCTAGGTTATGTTTTGCGCTTCCCGAGAGGAAATTAATACTCTTTGTCCCGAGATTAATGTTTTCACGTCTTTCTAGGAGAATTTTTTATTTTTTTTGATTAATTCAAACTTGGGTTGCGTATCAACGCTTCCCGAGTTGGCTAGGCTTTCGATCGTCCCGTCCAACTTAGGTTACATTTTAACGCTTTCCGAGAGGGAATTAATACTTTTTGTCCCTAGATTAATGTTTGCACGTCTTTCTAGGGGAATTTCTTATTTTGTTTTGATTAATTCAAACTTGGGTTGCGTATCAACGCTTTCCGAGTTGGATATGCTTTCGATCGTACCGACCAACTTAGGTTGTATTTTAACGCTTCCCGAGAGGGAATTAATACTCTTTGTCTCTAGATTAATATTTGCACGTCTTTTTAGGACAATTTTTTATTTTCTTTTGATCAATTTGAACTTGGGTTGCGTATCAACGCTTCCCGAGTTGGCTAGGCTTTCGAACATCCCGACCAATTTTGGTTGTATTTTAACCCTTTTTTGAGAGGGAACTAGTACTGTTTGTCCCTAGATTAGCGTTTGCATGATTTTCTAGGGGAATTTTTTATTTTCTTGTGATTAATTCAAATTTGGGTTGCGTATCAATGCTTTTCGAGTTTGCTCGGCTTTTGATCGTCTCGACCAACTTAGGTTACATTTTAATGCTTCCCGAGAGAAAATTAATACTCTTTATCCCTAGATTAATGTTTGCACGTCTTTCTAGGGGAATTTTTTATTTTATTTTCATTAATTCAAACTTGGGTTGCGTATCAACGCTTCCCGAGTTGGCTAGGCATTCGATCGTCCCGACCAACTTAGGTTACATTTTAATGCTTCTCGAGAGAGAATTAATACTTTTTGTCCCTAGATTAACGTTTGCACGCTTTTCTAAGTTTATTGAATTTTTCTTTTGGTCTGACTTATGTTGCTTTTAAAGGCTTCCTAAGACAGAATTTCCTTTTCAAGGTCACTAGAAACAGCGTCTACACACTTTTCTAAGTTTATTGGAATTTTCTTGTTGGTCTGGCTTAGGTTGTTTTTCAGGACTTCCTAAGACATAATTTTCTTTTGAAGGTCACTAGAAACAGCGTTTACACACTTTTTTAGGTTTATTGGAATTTTCTTTTTGGTCTGGCTTAGGTTATTTTTCAGGACTTCCTAAGACATAATTTTTTTTTGAAGGTCACTAGAAACAGCGCTTACACGCTTTTCTTGGTTTATTGGAATTTTCTTTTTGGTCTGGCTTAGGTTGTTTTTCAGGACTTCCTAAGACAAAATTTTCTTTTGAAGGTCACTAGAAACAACGTTTACATGCTTTTCTAGGTTTATTGGAATTTTCTTTTTGGTCTGGCGTAGGTTGCTTTTCAGGACTTCCTAAGACATAATTTTTTCTTTTGAAGGTCACTAGAAACAGCGTTTACACGCTTTTTTAGGTTTATTAGAATTTTCTTTTTGGTCTAGCTTAGGTTGCTTTCCAAGACGTCGTAAGATAATTTTCTTTTGAAGGTCACTAGAAACATCGTTTACACGCTTTTTTAGGTTTATTGAAATGTTTTTTTGGTCTAGCTTATGTTATTTTTCAGGACTTCTTAAGATAGAATTTTCTTTTGAAGGTCACTAGAAACAGCGTTTACACGCTTTTCTAGGTTTATTAGAGGGATTATGTACAAGTAGTTATTCACAAGAGATGCTATTTACAGGGGTTTATTTACTAGGGGTTGTATGCTATGTACACGATTGTATTTTTTAAGGATTATGTACATGGATGGTTTCCTTTTTTAATTTTCTTTTTCTCCGTACATGGAGTTTTTTTTTATGTACACGGATGGTTCATTTCATGAGTCGATGAGTAATAATGTGGGCAAAAGAACCAAATAAAAAAACGACACAACTTCTGTTTTTTTTTTTGAAAATAACACATATTTCTTGTTATTATTATATATACATAATGATTTTGAAAACATAAAGTAAACTCGATTCAACTTTAGGTTGCTATGCCTTAAAAAAGGTGCACTCGAAAAAACTGTTTCGGGTTGTATTCAGTTATGAGGTTCGAACAAGGCTGAACAAGCGATCTGTATCTTTTTCAACGTGTCGGGAACTATCTTTCATATCTCGTTAGCAGCCATCTTTCATATCTCGTTCGTCCCTAGTTTCAACATTGGTTGGTTGAAAACTTTTCCTCTCCTTACTGTCTACCATATACGGACTATGCATTCACACATCATACATACAATAAATATGAAACAGTAAATGCAAATACCTCTCAAATGTTTATCATTAATAAACTAGGGATCAATGATAAAAATACATAAAAGCATGACTTTTAAGTATACAATCCTAACAATCTCCCACTTATACTCAAAGCCATGCATGAACGCATCTGACACCTAACCCTTTTACCTAAGTAAAAGGACCCGCTAAGTTATCCGCAGACGTAACCATGCAAACCACAACGTCCTTACGTTATATAGTCTCCCGGATGAGACAACGCTTCCTCTCAATGTGCTTTGACAAAGAAAACACATAGCTAGAGGTGGACCTCCTAGAATCTCTATCAATCCTGGAAAAATGAGTCTGCATACCCAAGGGGTACAAGACTATCAG
>JAUTBS010340985.1:0-10609 GCA_032361285.1 Aequorea victoria | reverse complement strand
CTAAATGGACTTTAAATGAAGAAAAAATTATGTAGAGACTTGATGTGAACCTTTATATGCTTGTATGATATTATTTTGATGTGTTTTAAGCATGCCTTGTATGGTAAAAATAGGAGGTAGTGATGATTTATTAAGAAAATACAAAACAGTAAATGAAAGCTCAATAATAAAACCCTTTAAAAAAATTTCGTGTGAACCAAACATGACTTAAAAAAATATATATTTTTACCATAACTTCTTTGGGATGTCTTAAGGATATATTATTTTTGTATTAAGCTTAAAAAGGTATTTTTGAACCCTTTGACATTTTAGAACAATCTGTGACAAGTGAGGCAGATTCATAGTCAACTTTGAACCTTCATATCGCTCTTCACAAAAATACTCTTAAGTTGATCCATATATCCAAAGATATATCTATGAGTCTAGATTCACTACCTTTTTACAGAAGTTGCTTTCAGTTAGTACATTGTGAGATACATCATTGTTACCAAACAGGTTCCTATTTCGACAGCCCCTGTTAAATTAATTTTTAGACCCTTTTCTGTTCACAACCCGTTTTCGGTCTCTTCATGCAAAATGTAGGTCACACCTTTATTTAGTCCTTTGTACGTTTTCAGAATTTTTCATAAACGTTTGATAATTTTAAAGTATTTTAGAAGCACTGTGGCAGATTCTGGAAATTCATTCTGTTATGAGATGTTAAGTGTTTAATGCTCTAATTGCCTCAAGTCTTGTTTGTTCTTGTTTAAAGTAGCAACCATTGGTTAAAATGCTTGTTTATGGCTGGAATATGTATTTTTGATCTTCATTCATGTTATGGCTTATCTCATGCATGGACTGGGTCATGGGTGGGAAGTTTACCTTGTGTTTAGCTCGGCTAGGATGTCTTGATCATTGAACCTTGTGTCGATTGTTATCAAGTTCATGTGGATGTGACTTGGGTTGAGATTTTGGTTTTGTAATGGAGTGGGTGGGATCCCTTCCATGTTGTGACCTTTTTATATGTATCGCCTTTTGTTGATGCACCGTGTTGAACTACGACTTTAGCGCAGCAGTTAGGGACTCCATCCTTGGGCATTCATGAGCTAGTTGGGTATGTCACTCGGCTACGACTCATGGTGTGGCAAGATGGGTCTTTTGGATAAGTTCTAGTCAGGGGGCTTATGAGTCAGTCGTAGCGTGTGGCTCGCTGCATCTCATAACCTGCATATGGGGAGCTTTGTTTCTAGTCGGGGGGCTTATGAGCCAGTTAGAGCTGGGAGCTCGCTGCGTTTCATAACCTGCATACGGGAAAACTGTGTCCGACTGTCTGTTGTCTAAATTGCCCAAGTTCCAGCTGTAAGAGTTTAAGTATTGTTGTACCCAAGTGTCGGGTGGTGGTCGGGTGTCATGTTGAATCGTTTCGGCGTAAAGGAGTCCGGGTTGAGTTTTAGCGTTTCATCATTTTCACATATCGTATTCTGCTATATTTGTTGTATGTATCTAAGTGTAGAAATATTTGGTTCGGGAGTTTCTTTCTGGGCTTTGCAGCTCACGGCGTTTCATGCCAGGTGTTGAGGAAGGATTTGTACCAGCTGAACAAGAAGAAGAGTGCGTTGAACCATGGCTAAGCTCGGATTGCAATTTCTATTAAATTTCAGTTTTGTTTTGTTGGCATGTAATACTTAATACAGGGAAAACAAAGGTGAATTGCAGGAACATGTATTATTATTATATGTTAAATATTAATAAAGTGTGGGATGATTGTCTTAGTATAACCTTAATTACTATTATTATGTCTCTTAACGAACCGAGAATTTTGGAGCATAACAGATAGAGTTTACACATCATATATCATTATACTAGGACATACATCCATGTATTATCAGATGTGCGATATATTACTTACCGTGGCGTATACTCTAAGTTTATCAGATGTGCGATATACCAACCACATGACACTCACCATGTAATAACAAGGCTATCACGATACATATTTTGTATTCATTAATCATTTATCTAATCTCTTATTTAAGTTTCAAAAATATATTTCAAGATCATTTCATAAAATAGGATTTCGTAAACATAGCTTTCTCTCGCAAAACATTATCATTTTCATAGAGTCATATAGCATGAAAACATACTGAATTTAACCATTCATATATTCATAATACAAAGTTATTGATAAAATAAACCAACCTCAAAACAAGTTCTCTTTCTTGAGCCACGCCTTCCGGTTCGTAAAACATAGATAGGATAAAAACTTTACTATATAAACTAAGGTGACACATGCATACTTGTGTGGGTATGCAAGTGAGATATTTTTCTTCTTAAATATATTATTTTTAATCATTATTGGTACCCTCATGGTCCCCAATATCCCTAACTTGTGTTTATATACTTAGATTTGCTTGAAGTCTTCTTGAATCATATTCTTCGTCATTTTCAAATTCTGTCCCACCCGTTTGAAATTCGTTTTAAAATATTAATCATTCTCTAAAACTTATAGAAAACTTACATAGGCTATAATATGATGTTAGCTACATTTTTCATGAAGAACCCGAGAGTCATATCTCAACAGAAAGGGCTCTAAAAATTTTTGAGACAAAATTTATCTAAAAACGTAACTGTTTGGGAGAATCTAATGTTCTCAAAATCCGTCTGATGAAAGTGAGGTTTATATTTTTTGGGTGAAACTAGACTATTATACATTTGTTTACATATATGACTCATCTATAGGGGATTTGCCTGGAATTTACTAAAATTTCTCAAAGTGTATTGTTCTTCTTCAATTTTGACGCATAATATTCAAAAATAGCATAGGGTTTCTAAACTATATTTCTGGGTCAAACCAAATATCACACATGTTCATGACATGCTAATGTATCTCTTTAATAAACAATTTTTCATTTAGGTTCTATTTGGATGGCACGAAAAATATGAGATGGAGTTTTAATCCTATATTTTGTCATTTTCATGAGATTCCTTACTTCTCTTTTCTTTTTTACCCTCTTACCCATGCAATAATTATTTTTATCTAACTTGAGATCACTATATATGTTATATTAGTTATTTTTATTAACTTTTCTATAGGTCTCAACTTATTTCTTCATCATAATGTTAAATCAAGGAAGTTTCTATTTCTTAGATTCAAGATCTTTCTTGTGTGTTCTTCCATGTTCTTATATTATTTTTATTTGAAGAGGAATGAGAGGTGTGAGATGATTTTAGAATTTTAAAGAAAAATTTTAAGAATTTTTTACTTGATAATTTCTTGGTTGAAGGTTGGAGGATCCAAGTTTCAAGTTTCTCATTTCTTCCTTCTTCTTTATTTCTTTATTCTTCTTCTTTCTTTTTTTCTTCTTCTTCTCTCCATTTTTCCTTCTCTTTCTTTTCTTTCTCTTATTTCCTCTCTAGGCCGAGTGGTGTGGTGGGGGTGTGGGATGGTTTGAAGAAAGTGTTTAAGTGCTGGGAGGAGGCTTATTTTTATAGGCAAAAATTGAAGGTGAAAAGTCATTTCTACCCCTCATTTAGTTTCAACTCAATTCCAAGTTAGCTACTTTGTCCTTCTAGTTTGGTTGAAATCTTGCCAATTCTTGGGCTCCAAGATAGATAACACCATGTTTGGACCCATTAAATTAATTGTCATAGACTTAAGACCATGTTTGGTTTAATTGCGAAATACATTTCCTAAAACTAAGGGTATTTGGAAGACTTTATATTCCTTTTCTCTTTATTTCATTTCTGTCACATCAAGCCTCCCTCATCAAATCTTCTTCCAAGTATATGTTTCACTATTCATTGAAGACTTTTGGAAAGCGTAAAGAGTTGAAAAACCCATTTTTTCAAGGTACCTCCATGCTTTCCCATCTTTTCTTTCATTTCTTTTCTTTTTACACAATAAATGGTCACATCACTCCCCCTCTCATGGGGGAGCTGGCCAAGGGGTTCGATAAGGTCTTATATATATTTATTTTATTATTTATTTTATTAATTCATGAGAATTAAATTAGGGTTGAGCCAAATTTAATGTTTTGGGTCAAATTTTTAAGTTTCGGGGCTTTATTTATTTTGGGCTTTCCATTTAACTTATTGGGTCACAAATAAAATAATTGAACTCAAATATTTATATACATTGGGCCCTCATACTGTTTGGCCCAAAACCCTAATATATTTTCATATTGGGTTTCTCTTAAATTTGGGCCTCATTTAGGTCTTTCATGGATTTCTCCCTTGAACTTTTAATTGGGTTCTTTGGTTTATGATCCTATTGGGCCATTATGGTTGGGTTTAGCCTCATTTTCTATCCAAAATTTTATTTAAATTTTTGGACTTTAATAGTTCTTAGGCCTTACTTGGGTCCGTTTCAATTTTGTGCGCATTTTTTGTCTTTCATAAGACTTTCTAACTTGAACTATTAAGTTTTTCTTGTTCAAAATTATTTGGAATCTTTTTACCCCTTCAACCTTTCTATATTTATCTCATTTCATATTCCGTGCATTTATTCCTTAGATTCTAGGGTTCGAATACCACTCCTCAAGGTTTTACGCCTTTATGGTAGGTTTAGTGTTTAATGATTGTGTTGTGGAAAGTGAGGTGTCACACATACATACTTCAAAATACTATTAGTTTGTGCCAAAATTTCATTGCAGTCATTACTCAGAGTGTACTTTAAATTGACTAATATCAATTACAACTCAATCTCAAAGTGATGGGCAATTCTAATTTCTATTGGAACTATGGTTTGATTGAATGTTCCATGGATATGCACTCAACAAGTAAACACGTAAAAATATGTGCATTTAAATACTCTCGACATGTGTATGGTGTAGAGATAATAAAAGGAAATCAAGATATTTCGCATACTCGGGGCTCTAAAAATGTTATAATCAATAAAGATTCATAGTCTCATTAACAAAAATGTTGAATGACAAGAACTTAAGTGAATACTACACAATACTATCTATCCATTATGTTCACAATTCAAACTATGCCATTATTTAGAATCAGTTAGGATTTTACATTTGATTGTAACATTATATAAAAAAAAGTGTATAAGGTATATGTCAGAAAACATGCTTTACAGAATTTTGAATCACGAGGTTCTCCTATTAAAGAAAAACAAATCATCTCAACTTCACATATTGTTTTCTTTTCCTTTATGTCTTTTAACCATAATCATTCTTATTCTTTTAACATTCATCACTTTTCTTTTTTCTTTACAAAAGATGATTAAGCAACTACCGCTTCATCCAACAATAACTTTTTACATTATTTAACAAAATTATATCTTAAGACATTTGGGTTCTAAAGATTAATGAAAAAAAGTTTAGCATGTAAATACTCAAAGTGGCGAACTAGGGGAAGTATAAAAAAAGTGAGATGAACGGCTCAAACAATAGAGATGGCCTAAATTTGTTTCTAAGTATGAACATGGTTTTTTAAGTGTTCATAAACTTAAGATGGTAGTAGTAGTACAAATAGTGTATTCTCAACATTCTACAAACATGAAGTGTAACGCCCCAAAAATTTTGATTCGTTAGGAAACATATATGCATAATAATTAGGGTTATGCTAATATAAACCATCCCGTATTAAGATTTTACATACCAATAAGAGTTTTAAAAGAAGTTTTGCACAAAATGTAGTTCATCTGTAGCTCCAAAATTACATCCCATAAAAAACACACAAAAAAATTAAAAACATGAGCCACGTTATCCGGACTTTACGTCAAATCTAGTTCAGCCACGACTCGGTGTACATCTCTCCCTCGTTCTCTTCTTGGTACCCTTCTTCACGACCTGGCATGGAATACCATGAGCTACAAGGCCGAGCAAAAAATCTCAAACCAAACTATTCTAATATAAAGTACACGCCATGTACTAGCAATCATGTCATAAAAAGGAAGAATAAAGTAATTATGATGCATGAGTATGAAACAAAACATAAGATAACATCTAGAATTCTTTTGTCGAGAAATTCACCTTACCCAGGCCTTATAGCATGCGAACACAAAAGTCATCAATGAGTCCCTCCTTTCAAAGTCTTGACTCTTAGTCGATTTAAGTACTCAACTAGTTCGTACAAATCGAAAGGGTCATGGGCCCAACCAAGACATGCTCCGAGAATAACTTATCTATGAGACAAGCCTCGAACACCCACCTTAAGAGCCCTGATGCCTTCCCTGGCGACAAATGGGGAGTTCAACACACACGACAGACCAATGACCAAACCTTCCCTCAAGGTTCTAGAACAATGGAGTAGTCCACAACCTCAAGTGGGAATTACCCGTCCACATCCGACATGTAGGAATTACGCATCTACATCTGGGAGGGGGGACCTACCCAAGTTATCATGTGAAAGCTATCCATCCACATAAATAAGTGTCAAAGACCATAAAAAATAAACTAAACCAACTTAGGTATGAGGGAGACACCCAACCATCCCAATGTAAGGCTATGCATGAGCAATGCTAGCATCATTTCGAAGATGCAATTCATAAATAAGGAATGATAATCATGGCTCATGGTAATTGAATGTACATCATTGTAATTAATGAACAAAACAAGCATATAAACAAGGAAACACTTAACCAAGCCTCCCTTTTAAGTTCAAACAACATTTTAGCTTTGTACTAAGTCAACCACTATTTTGGTATAGATTCTTAACCTTACTTACCGAATTCCGATTATTATGAAATTTGATGAGGAGGTATATGACATAATTATCTAACCTTTTCAGGAAGGGACCAAAACCTAGAAGTGTGTGGAAGTGCTCTCTGTTTAAGTCTCAAAATTCAATAAAACAGTCTCTATCAGAATTTCCTGCTTGTTGTCATGGTCTTTAAAAATTATATTAGGTGCCTTAATAAACTCTAAAGTTTTTGAAACTTTTTAGAGACCTAGCATGTTAGATAAGTTTCATGAGGAATATTAAGTCCAAAAGTGACCAGAAGGTGGCCTAAAAATTTGAGTTCCAAAATCAGTCCTGATTTGCACCTATTTAGGAAAAACCCCTTTTCTCTTAATCTACTCAATGAATTTGGGTGAGGCCAAAAGGGCATGAAACTACACTCCCATACCTAACTTCTGGCTCAGGCATCACTTAAAAAGGATCTCCCTAGCAAGATTTATATTATTTAAAAGTTGGTCTCAAATTTGGAAACTTTAAAGTTAAAGTTGCTAAATTTATTTTAAGAGTTCTAATTGAGTTCCTAGGTTCCTATTTCCATTTCTAAGTGTCTAGAACATTCATATCAAGGTACCCTAAACATGATTCTAGAAATTTACATGTCTAAATATCCAACAAAAAATCATGTAAGATCACAATTTCAACACACTTTCATTAAACCAAGGGTGCAAACTAACTCCTTAGCATCTAATTTGAGTTTAATCAACAAAACCATATTTTTTAGCAACCAAGAAACACACATAGTTCATCCAAGAGTGTAATTCACTTATTCTCATCTATATTTTACATAATCACCAAAATCCCATGGATTCCAACAATAATAACACAAGCACAATCCCATCCTTCATACCTAATCTATGTTCATCCTTCCTTCCATACTTTGATTTAAACTCTTTATCTTTGAGAGGGTTGAGAGGAGAAGATTTTAATAAGTAGAAGAGGATGGTTTCAAGAGTTTCTACCTTGGTTTCTTTGAGTGGAAGAAAGGTGTCAGATTCCTAGTTTCTTTTTCCTCCTTTCTTTTTTCCTCTTCTCTTCTTTTTCTTCTTTCTTAGCTTGGTCTTGAATGGAGGAGAGTGAAGGGGGGGGGGGGGGAGAGATAGAGAGATGGCCGAATGAGAGAAGGAGGAGGAGAGTGCTTGGGTTTTGTTCTTCAACAAGAGAGAAATGAAGGAAGGGAGGTTCCATTTATAAGCACATGGAAGGGTTTACATTACATAATTATCCTTCATTTAGTTAGGAACCAATTCTAGTTAGGTAACTTAGTTAGTTTAGTTTAGTTGGTTTGTGACTTGATCTTGGGCCCCAAGTAAGCATAATGGTGTGTTTGTTTGGTTTAAAGTATTATCCTTAAGCTTACTGCTTTGTTTGGGTTTAATTAGGGGAGAAGGCTCACCTACCCCCATCAAATATCAATTGGGCTACTAAGGTGGTGACACCTCACCACCCCCACATGGGGTGGCCGGCCAACACCCCTCCCCCCTTTTTATATTCTTTTAATTAGGATACTTAATTTTTATTAGGTCAAAGATATTAATTATTGGATTGGGCTTGAACTTTTTAAGAGAATGTTAGGCCTAAACTTTGGGCTCTGGGCTCCTTAATTAATCATTGGGGATTAAAATTTTAGAAGACCTAGGCCTTCATTTCTTTAAATTATAATTTTTCTATCATGAATTGAGGCCATGTAAATTTTATGTCTACATCTTAGGGTTTGAAGAATTTTAGTTTTTGGGTTTCAATAGTTAAATTTCTAGGGTTTAAAACTGTTGAGGTTTAAATTTCTCGGTTGCAAAAATATAGGTCTTTACAATCTACCCCCTTAAAAAAAAATTTGTCCCCAAAATTTAAAATGGTACCTTCATCTTCGAACAATTGATGCTGATTGGCATGCATGGAATCCTCCCGTTCTCAGGTAGATTCTTCTACCCCTTTGTGCCGCCATAGAATTCTTACCAAAGGAATGTTCTCCCCCCCCTTAGAAGCTTCTCTCGTAGGTCAATGATCTTCACCAGTCGCTCTTCGAATGTAGCATCTTCGTCTAGCATTAGTTCTTCCCAATTAATCACGTGTGATAGATCGACTATGTACTTTCTCAGCATGGATATATAAAAGACGTTGTGGATGCCTGCCAGTTGAGGTGGTAAGGCCAGATGGTAAGCCACTTCCCCAACCTTCTGTAAGATCTCGAACGGTCTGATATACCTCGGTATAAGCTTTTCTTTCTTCCCGAAATGGATGACTCCTCTTCTTGCTTGAATCTTTAGGAAGACATAATCACCGTGTTCTAAACTTAAGGGCCCGGTGCACTGATCTGTATAATTTTTATGTCGGCTCTGAGTTGTTACCAGTCTCTGTCGAATGAGCTTTATCTTCTCGGTGGTCTCCTGAGTTATCTGTGGTTCTAACAGACTTGATTCCCATAGGTCTTCCCAAAAGACGGGTGACCGGCATGGCCTACCATATAAGGCTTCATACGGTGTCATCCCAATGCTGGCCTAAAAGTTATTGTTGTATGCAAACTCGGCCATAGGCTCTTTTAGATCCATAGCATAGGCTGTTAACATGTCCTCCAATGTTTAAATCATTCGCTCCGAATGACCATCGGCCTGTTGGTGAAAGGTTGTGCTAAAGCATAAATTTGTTCCCAGCGCCTTCTGTAAACCTCTCTAAAACTTAGAAGTGAAACGCGGGTCACAATTAGATACTATAGAAGTGGGTACTCTATGTAGTCTGACTATCT
The DNA here is from genome assembly GCA_032361285.1 of Aequorea victoria. Taxonomy (NCBI): domain Eukaryota; kingdom Metazoa; phylum Cnidaria; class Hydrozoa; order Leptothecata; family Aequoreidae; genus Aequorea; species Aequorea victoria. The sequence continues at coordinate 1,197 of JAUTBS010340985.1, read as the reverse complement.
CCCAAATGTAGAGGTTACTCAATGATTCCATGGCATCCAAAATCCCGATTGGTAGAAAATGTGCTGACTTTATCAGGCAGTCCACTATTACCCACATTGCGTCGTGTCCTCGTGGCAATCTTGGTAATCCTATTATGAAATCCATAGTAACGTGTTCCCACTTCCATTTGGGAACCAATAAGGGTTGAAGTTGTCCTCTTGGTCGTTGGTGCTCCGCGTTTACTTGTTGGCAAGTCAAACACTTAGCTACAAAAGATGCAACATCACTCTCCGTACCGCCCCACCAGTACTATCCTCCTTAGGTCTTGATACATCTTGTTCCCTCTAGGGTGTACCGCAAAACTAGATATGTGAAAGTCCCTGAGCATTTGGTCTTGTAGGTCCCCATCAATTGGTACGAAGATCCTCCCTGAGAATCTCAAACTAACATCTAGATAAATTGCTCATTCGCAACTTTAGGTAGCTGGTCTCTTATCACTTCTTTGGGCATCTAGTACCTTGGAAAGCAAGGCTAGCTTAGCCACCAAAACAACCAAATATATCCCTTCTTCTTCTTCCTTAGGATTGAACCGAAACTCACAATTTATCCTCAACATGTCCCATCCTTCCAGGATTAAACATGCCACTGTCCTGTTGGATTTTCAGCTAAGGGTGTCCGCCACAACATTAGTCTTTTTCTGAATGATACGTCAGGGTAAAATGGTAGTCTTCAAGAAACTCCATCCACCACCATTGTCTCATATTTTGCTCCTTCTATGTGAACATGTATTTTAAACTTTTGTGGTCAAAAAAGAGTTCGAACTGCTCCCCGTATAGATAATGGCGTTATGACTTCAAGGCAAAAACTATAGCGGACAATTCCAAGTCATGCATTTGATAATTCTTCTCATTTGATTTCAATTGTCGTGATTCATAAGCCATGACATTTCCATTTTGCATTAGTACACACCCAAGACCTTTCTGTAAAGACCCGAATTTTCGTAAAACTTAACCTAGGCGTAAAATTACCATATCTTGTTTACGAACTACTCTAAACCTAGAATTTAAATTCTCATAAACCCTAATAGTGTTAATTAATGGTTTAACACTAAAAATGATTCAGTAAATTAAGTCTTGGATTTAGAACCTAATGAATTTAAAGTTAAGTTGGAAGAATTAAGTTCGATCACCTAGATCACAATCTAGACATGAGATTTT
>JAUTBS010340874.1:0-10610 GCA_032361285.1 Aequorea victoria | reverse complement strand
AATTCTAGCGATATATTAACATGTTTTGAGACATTTTAAAGACTTTTTATTAGACGAAACTTGTGTCGAAACGGATTGAAAACCAAGATAATCGAAAGTGATATACAATGTATATTTTGTATATATTTTCATATAAACTCAATTGTTCATTGTGATCCTAATCTCATGCTTCTAAGTTGTGTGACTGATTCAACATATATATGTTTTGATGAAGAAAATACAGAGACTTACCCGAACGATTAGAGATGAAGAAGATGATCGAAAGTTGTTGATGAAGAGAAGCAGAGGAATGAGAGATGCTTGGTGATGCTGCTGGATGGTTGAAGACCAGAGGAAGGCTTGGCAATGGTGAGACTTACAGAGAGCTTGAGGGAAGAAAAGAGGGATCAAAGATTGGGATTAAAAAGAGGATGAAAAGGGGTGCAAGATCCTTGAATCAAGGAGGAAGTCAGGGAATGGGTTGACAATTCACAAGCCACCAAAAAAATCAACTAATTCTCAATTAAAATTTTTGAATTTTTAAATTTAATTTTTATATATATATATATATATTTCTTATTTAACTAATTCATTTATTACTTGACTAATTAAATTATTCATCAATTAAATATATTTTGTTTTAAAGACTTAAAATTTTCACGGGTTTTACAACCTCTAACTAAGCCATAAGAAAATGGCTGCAAAGAGCAGGATCAGCCCTAGAGAGAAGACTCCGGAACGTCGAGGGCTTAGACCACCAACAAGCCAAAGCCTACCAAACCCTTTCTGCCATCGAATCCAAGCCCCACCACCCCAGTGGCAAGCATACGACTAACAAACCCTCATCAGGCAAACCACAAGCAACCACAAAAGCCAAGGCAGCCAAAGACCCACCCACAGGAGTCGGCCACAGCAAAAAACAAGCCCACTGGACAAGGATGGATGGAACTCCTGACCGAGCCCAACAAGGAGATAAAGAGACAACCGACAGGACCAGCCCCAGGGGAAGAACCCTCGAAACATAGCCAAAGCCTTCCAAATCCCTTCTGTCATCGGATCCTGACGCCATCACAACATCTGCAAGCTGAACACAAGACCGTCACCAAGAAAGAAACCAGCCACCACCAACAAAAGCCACAGGAAACAAGCCATAGGGAGGAAAAGGCTCCTCAGATGCTCACAGAGAGAGGCGGCAGGAACCCCCTCTGTACCTTGAAAAGCCACCACGGAAGGACAGCCCCAGCGCACCGGAATGAAGAGAGCCTAAGCCAGCACATGCACAAGGCACCTCAAGTAACCTCCGCCATCGGTCCAGCCAAAGCAGCCAATCAGGTGCCAAGAAGACTTAACCGTACCGAAGCAACCGAAGAGCCAAAACACCCACAAGCCCATACAGACAAAAGAGAAACCAGCCTAACCACTATGCAACCACCAAGAGAACCCCATAAGAGGCCAGAGAGCAAACCAAAAGCTATCCACATGAGCTATGTACCTTAGGAGAGTGACACACTCCCTCATAACTGTGACTATCCAAGCCACTTGACTAAAGTTATGAGCAGCACCTAAAGCTCAAGGGATGGCCTCAGTCAACCTCAGTCAACAGAGGAGGCTTAGAGGGAAACATAGCAGATAGGATGAAACCAAGGCCACTAGAGACCCCCAACAGCAAGCGGGATAGTCGAACAAAATAACAAACTCCGGGAGGGCCAAACTAGGCCCTACGAACCACCACAAGGCCTAATCCAAACACGCAGCTCTGGATTGTGCAACTCTGGCCCACAACAAGGGAAAGCTATCACCTACCACAGCTACGCTTAGCTTGTCAGTTCCCAACAAATCAAAACAACTATTTCTACCAATTGTCTGCACCTCACACAGACTTCATATTGCTCAAGCAGCTTGCACTCTGCATAATGCATAGATGCACTATTTGCTCAACTCACACCTACCCTTTGCATAGTCATATCACAAACCAGTTAGAACTAGGTTTAGATACCCAATTGCTCACCCACGTGTGAGCTTCACTTCGTCTTCTTCCTTAGGGAAACCCTAAACCACAAGTGCTCCTCAAGATGACCCTATCCTCCTACCTCAGGAAAACCATATTACTAACTAAGACCATAATCCAAACACCATTATCATCAAAAACTAAGAAGCTACCCAACAAAAACTACCACAAAGCGTTGAATGCTTCTCTGATTTTGCCATTGTTGTTGCAGGAATCTTCATAAACCCAAGCTCTGAAAGCCAGAACAGAGCTTTATAAACCTAATCTCCGAAAACCAAAACAACCATGGCTTTGGAATAGAGCATCTTAAACCGATCTACGAGGCCCACTCAACGATGACTCCTCCAAAGAAGTCAACCTTTGATATCGGCTCCCCCCCAACAAAACTTCGAAAGCATTTTTATACCAACAACTCCACAGCATACCATTCGAGCCCTTCACTACGAGAACGGGACACTGTCATAGAAAACAACCTAAGTAACACCAAAAAAAAGGAAAAACATCGAAGCAAGAACAGCGAAATATTCCAACCTCCTTCGGAAAAACCTCCCAATCGAGGGCTTAACACCTAGGTCCGCCATTAATGAACTCCACCAGCAATGGCACAACAAATCATGGAAACTACTAGTCACCACCATGGCTCTGGGAAATGATGAAAAAACCCACAACCTCGAATGGCCATGGAGTTCGACAGCTCGGAACCAAACATCGCAAAGCCCTACGTAATCTAGTTCAAAACCAGAGAGCAAAGCTCTCTTCAAAACCCGGTCTCTGACCATGTGTGATACAAACCCATAAAGAGTCGACCGTACATAATACAGGGAACCAAAAAACAATCACAGAGCTTCATAACAAGAATCATTACAAAGACCTCCGATGGAGAGACCCAAAAACCAACAAGAAACAAAAATGAGCAAACTTAACTCCAAAAACCCAAGGACTCCATTGTTCACGTCATCAGGGAGAGCTTTCACCAACTCTTACGCAAGAACTAGAAACAGAATCACCATCTGATGCCCAGGGAGAGCTTTCTAAAGAAAGAAGCCCTCCCCGAGCATAGCACACCAGAATCGCCTCTCAGTTCTAGAGAGAGAAGCTCTCAACCAATGACTCGATTTCAAATCGCATATTTTTACACCCTTTTTGTGAGCAGAACTAGTCGCACCGGTTCAAAAAGATAGAACCCTGAAAATATGTTTGACGTGAATAACAACAAGAAAAGAAAAGGAAACTAAGACAAAATAAAAGAAAAGCCAGAGATAATAATATTTTTTTGGGGTAATTAAGTCAGTGTATAAGAGAAAAATGATTTACAAGAATACAATGGGCATTCCCCTGGAACTTACAAACCAACCCAATTAAGGGATTACAACTTGTCTAAACAATCAAAAACCCAACTACCCCACATCACGTGGGTGGGGGAAGGAGCTTCTATATCTAACCAAGACTGGAACACCAAAACACACACAAAAAACCCGCCCTACACACCCGAATAGGTAAGGGACAACTGACGTCTAATCAACAAAAGCACAAGGATCAACACAAGGAGAACAGAGAACATAGCCTATCCACTCATGAAACCATAAAGAGAACCCTACAAAAGACCAAAGCACAATCCACAGGCCATCCACAGGAAGCTTGGCACCTTAGGTAAGCAACACACTCCCTCATAACTGTGACTATCATAGCCACTTGACTCAAGTTATGAATGGGGGGATGGAGGAAAAGATTAGCCACCAAAAAAACCCAAAAGATAGCCCATAGACACAGCTCAACCACATGGAGGAGACATAGAGGGAATCATAGAAGACAAGACGAAACCAAAGCATCCGAGGACCCCCCACAGAAGGCAAGATTTAGCAGAACTGCACGCCCAACGGTCAAGGATGGATGGGACCCCTGAATGTTCCCCGAAAAGAGAGGGGTGAAAAGTGCTAGATCAGCCATAGAGAGAAAGACTTTGGATCATCGAGGGCTTAGACCACCACCAAGATGAACCTACCAAATCCACTTTTCCATCAGATCCAAACACAAGCATTAGATCCAAGCACAACCACACTAACGACATGCAAACAATCAAAAGGTGCCTTCAGTAGGAAAACCACAAGCAACCTTTGAAAAATGACCCCGAGATAAAATAGCTCCTCAAAAAGCTCAAGGAAAAAGGTGGCTGGAACCCCGCACCGCATCCTGCTAAACCGCATAAGAAAGGACAGAACAAAAAAATTGGATCGAAGAGAGCTGGGCCAACACATAACCACATTTTGGCACGACTACAGTAGGGCTTTTAGAGATTTTTCAAAACCAGAATGTCCGAAATGTGGCTGGAATGCCACCACATTACCGAAGCAACTGAGGTCGTATGCTTCTTACAAAGTCTTTCAAACCCAAAATGTGTTGAGCATGAAAAGTATGACACCACATTCTGGCGCGACTAAGCTCAGGCTTCCGTAGGCTTTTAAAAAAAATAAATTGGGTTTCTTTTAAAAATATTTTTTGATTAAAACAAAGTTGAGATTTTTGGTTTGAAAATGTTTTGGCAGTTGGGATTATTTCTAAACAAAAAGAACATTGGTTCTCAAAACTTGGAATTCTGGGTGACATCCTTCTGATTTTCATCATCGGGATGCATAACACTGATGGGCTTAAGTATCATGGGCCAACAAATTGGTGAGTCTACAAGTATTTCTTCCGTCATCTTTAGACAACTAACTGGGGTGATGAAACTGATGGGGTCAAACTATCGGACATCTTAGTGAAGTCAATTTAGATGGGGTTGGCGATGAACATGGTATGACAATGGATTATGAGTGATGTTAGGTTCTAGGCATTTGGAGGGGCAATCTTAACGTTATCGATCAAGTCTTGGAACTCATGGTGCATGCAATAGCAACTATCCGTGGTGTGTCCATGCCTCTGGTGGAAGGTGGAATACAATGAAGCATTTTACCTTTGATCATGTTCAGACATTTTATATTATTTTTTAATAATATTTAGATTATCTCAGCTCATTTATATCTGTGTTTGTAGAAAATGAATTATTAATTATTTATAATTAATATGCGGTATGTTGGTAATTATACAAAGTAGGAATTCTAGTATGTAGAGCTTGGCTTACTTACAGAAAATTATAATTTTAGTTCTTATATAATTAAATTAGTTCACAGTCTAAATATGATTGACATCCTATTGGTATAGCTGCGAGCACAATCTCAGTAATTTATCTTAATCACATGAATTTGTTCGATAATTTAAGGGATATTGTGTTCGGCACACCAGAAATGTAATGAACAAGGTCAAATATAAAATTAAAGTTCATATACTGATAAGATTGAACTTACATAATTTCATGGTTTGCTCGATGGCACATAGATTCTTAATCCTGAGAAATATTGAATACTTGTGTGTTTTAATATTTATTACTTTGAATTAGTCACGAGTGCGATTCAATCTTATTATTTTAACAAACCCTATAGTTTGGCTAATGAATATTATAATGTGATCAGTATTATATTTCGAAAGAATCTGTGTCCAGAATATTCCATTCTGAATTGTAATACCGCCTTGATAAATTCATAAGTTTTGATGCTACCAGTAAACCTGATCAATGGATTATTAATCTAATCTGGTAGTGTATCAAATAAGTTAAATTTGGTAATCAAGGATTGTAGATATTGGTAAAATTAAATTGTCAGTAATTAAATTTCACTAAGCGAATATTTTTTTTGGGTAATTAAAATAGAATAAAAGAACAACAATACAGATATACAAGGGGCATACCCCAGGAAAAACAACTAAGATAAACCACTATCAATCAACAGAACTAGACAAAACACAGATTCTAAAACCAAGACATAAACAAACAAGCTAACCAAGAAAACTAAACCAACCAAAGAATGAAAGAGAAACCAAGCTAGCCAAAACAAAATAAGACAATAGAGGCAAAAAAAAAGGCCTAAGAAATACCACAAAACATAACCACAACAAAATAAGGGAACCACGGCAGTTTGACAACAAGATGGCAAAGCAAAGGCAGCAATGCTGCAGTACAAACACAGTAGAAGCAGCATCAAAACAGCAGAGCAGAGGCAGCAATGATGCAGAGCATACACAACATAAGCAACATCAATAAAAAAAACCCAATCCAACATAATAGCTGGAATAGAACCAGAATTTTTGAAAGCAAAAGCAGCCTGCAGCAGGATGGGCAAAACGACAGCAGAAGGCAAGCCACCAGAAGCCAGACCACAACAGGGCAGCAACTGAGCATGGCAGCAACCAGACCAACAACAAGAAAGAAGAAGCAAAGATGAAAATATGAGCATGGCAGTAACAAAACAACAAAGGCAGTAACTTGAACAGGGCAGCAACAGAGCATGACAGCAACCAAACCAGTAACTAAAGCGGAAGCCAAGCAGCATCCAACAAAGACAGCAGCAATGGAGAAAATGACAGCAAGATAGCAACCAACAGAGAGCAGTATCAGCCGCAAAAAGCAACACCAACTCAGACCTCCATCAAAAGATCAGATACCATCAGCAGAGATAACATCGCAGCAGAAACAAAACCAGAGGAGAGCAGCAACAAAAGCACTAGAACAAGAACCAAGGCCCTACAGCAGATGGAAGAGGGCCCACAAAATAGAAGGAGAGCAAAGAGCACCAACAACAACAAAAAAGGAGACACCACAAGGGATAGCACCAAAGAAACACTAAAAGAAAAAAACACCCAACAGCAGAACCAAAGGCAGCAAACCCGCAACCAAAGAACAGAATCGAAAAACCACAGCCACCCCTTCACGAGGCCTTAGCTCTCTTTCGTCTCGGTCGGGTCCAACAGCTGAAAGCAAAAGGAACCCATAAGGAAACCGAACCATCCAAAAAAGAGGCAAACCTCGGGACCTGCACCAGCTAACACAGCTACAACGTTAATAGGGTTAGTGCACAAGGAGATACAAAATCAATACAACTCCCAATCATTAATAATCTTCCTATTATCCTCTGATACCAAAAAACTCAAAATCGGGGATAGACGGTCACAGACCATGCCCAGAATATTCGACAGCACCAGCAACCAACCCTTGCTAGAATTCTAGAACTTCCTAAAATTCCGCTCCCGCCATAAACCATACGTAGTGACCGCGAATGCCACTCTCAAAACACAGCTCCTAAGAGACTTCCCCCCCACTTAGACCAACAAACAAAGACACCCACTCATTCCAAGAAGGCATCATGGCCGATAACCTACACCTGGACAAGACATTATCCCATACGGCCCGTGAGAACGGACATTGGAAGAAAAGGTGGTCATGGGATTTCTCGTGGCTAGAACACAACACGCAAGGAAATGACGAACCCAACCCAAATGACCGAAGGTGGTCCCCCGTATACAATCTATGCCGAATAGCAACCCATAGAACAAAGCTGACCCTAGGGATATGCTTCCTACCCCAAACCAAGGAGAACCAAGGGACCTTGGCTCTGGACTCCCTAAGCCGACTCCATAGGACTTGATGGAAAAAACACCCTCCCCTTTAAGCGTCCACAGGACACGATCCTTCTTAGAATTATCCGGGCGGAGATCCCCAGGGATGGCCCTCTTAAGCTTGACCAGATCCATGGACTGAGTCAGAGGCCAACTCCACTCCCTACCGCTCACCACAGAACTAACCTTAGCAAGAGGCCTAAGGCCAGAGTCATACACAATCCTATTATCCTTAAACTCCACGATAGGGCCCCACGTGTGCCAGGGGTCATCCCAAAGGAACGTGTCATGACTATCACCAATCTGGTACCTAATATAGGGCCTGACTAGGACCCGTAACTGAAGGATCTTCCTCCACGCCCAAGATGGCAAGCTAGGCATCTTAATCGCCCAAAATCTCCTCCCCCTTAACAAGTTAGATTTCACCCACATACACCAAAGGGACATCTCTCCATCGGTAATCAAAAACCACACATGCTTGGCAACCGCGGCCTTATTCCATGTAGACAACGATTTAAACCCAAGCCCCCCTCCCTCTTAGGAACACAGACCTCGGCCCAAGCCACCTTCACACCAGATGACTTCAGCTCACTCCCACTCTATAAAAAAGCTCTTATTAGACCTTCAACCTCCCTAGAAACTTTTTTACGAATTATGAAGATAGAAGACCAAAAGACGCAGGAGAAGACAATGGAGGTAACCAACTAAACTCTCCCCACAAAGGAAAGAACTTTGTTAGCCCAAGACGATATCCGTTTAACAATTCTAGCAATGAGGGGTTTACACTCCCTATAAGATAGCTTAGAGGTAATCAACGGAACCCCCGGGTATCAAATAGGAATAGAACCCTCCACAAAACCTAAAATACTCAGAATGCTACTTTTGATCCCTTCATCCACCCTGGAAAATAAAACATTACTCTTTTGGGGACTAGGAGCTAGGCCAGAAACCCTTTGAAAGTCCCTCAACACCCCTTGCACCACACCAGCCGAGTATTGGTAACTTAACACGGAGAATCATATTATGTGATATATAACTCGACAAATAACGACTCTTATCTTTATGATTTGAGATAGTTAAATTGGAGTACAATTATAATTATTTCGTGAATTAATTACAATTAAGAGAATTAGAAATATATCACCAGGTGCTGATATATAATTTCTTAATTCTTTTGCAAGCTAATTTAATTATTATCTTTGGGTCCCAGTGTAGTCCATAATCGCAGATCAGGTCCCTCCTTTTTTTGACCTAATCTATAAATATGTAGTTTAGGCTGATTTTATAGACGGCTAGGGTTTTGAGAGATCAGAAGAAAGAGAGAGAGCGGGGCATCCAGATAGTTGTCCACCCACTGTGGACTTTTTGCTGATTTTGTATTTGGATCATACACCGAAAGATCTGAGAATTCATTGTTGCATTTCTGATTCAAACCTACCAGAATCAGTAGGTAGATTTTTGAACTCCGAGCAACCATCCAACGTCAATATTAACGTCTACTCTAAGATTCGTTGGCATTTTTACTCCGTAAATCAAATAATTGGTATGAGAGCCAATGGTTGTGATTAGATACTATTACGGATTATATGTTATCCAATATTAATCCAGTTTAATAGATTTACATGTATGTTAGATATAAGATTAACCTTTGTATTGCAAGATGGTTTGATTAATTAATCCTCCATTTATGGCCTTCTTTTTCATTTTTGATTGGATCCCGCAGTGGTTTGGACCGTAGTTCTTTGTAATAAATAATTTTATTGAGAGATGTGAGATTGCATTTTTATTTTCAATAATGTAGTTTGATCCAAAGAACGAAGAAAAATGAAGAAGAAGAAGCAGCGATACTGGTAAGCGCAGGGCAACAGCGACAGTGGCACAGGGAGGACCCGCAGCAGGCGTGGTGAGGCAGCCAGCGCACCAGGCGGAGGCAGCGGTGTGGCGGCTGCTGTTTGTACGTAAACCCTAGCTGCGTGAAGGACATGAAGCAAGCCCTAATCCTAATTATTGAAATTTCCCTAAGAGCTAAGGCCCTATTTGGGTGAGGCCATAAACGGGAGGAAATTTATTTATTTTTATTTATTTCCCATTAACTGTGTAGATGTCTTTTTATTTGTTGTATATTTAAGAACTCTTAAATATGGACTAAAATACCTGACCTTAGAAAATGTTTTTTATGGAAAATAATTTTATTTTTCATGGTTATTTTTTTAAATTAATTAAAAGTAAAATTTTAATTTGTTGCTTAAATTAATGTTGATTTCTAGGTTATTTTAATTTAAATAATTTATATTAGTTTGGATAATTAAAATAAAGAAATTAAAAAATTAATTTTTACATGAAAAATTAAATATTCACTTTTGAATTATTTTTAAAAATAAAAACATTTGTTTTTATGTAATTAAATAAGTGTATAAAAGAAAAAGATATACATAAATATAAAGGCATAACCAAGTACTTAGAGACCATTCCCAATTAAGAGGTTACAACACTCCTCAACAATCTAAAACATAAACCCTGCCGCATAACGCGAGAGGAAAAAACAGTTCTCCAAATTCTCACCAAACCTTGTTAACGGTAGGGGTGTAAAACCGGCCCAAGCCCGATGGGCCGGCCCGAGCCTGGCCCGAGCCCGGCACTGTAGAGGCCCGGCCCGGCCCGAAAAAAGCCCGAGCCCAGCCCGAAGCAACGGGCCTGGGCCTGGGCCCAGCTTTCCAGGCCCGAGCTCGGCCCAAAGGCCCGAAAATTGGCCCGAGCCCGAGGCCCGGCCCGAAAACTTTGAAGTTGCGCCGTTTTGACATTTTTTCGGGCTAAAGCCCGCGGCCCGGCCCGAGACCCCAACGGTAGGATTTTGCAAATCGACGGCCCAGATCGATTTGGATTTCGATCCAACGGCCACGAGAGACTAGCCGTTAGGCCCGGCCCGAGCCCGGCCCGAAAACAACTCCAACGGAAAAAACGGCTAGTTTTTGAAAAAAAATATTTAAAAAAAAAAATATCAAAAAAACTTATTTTTTTCCCTATAAATACCTCTCATCTCCATAATCTAAATTCACAACTCAATCTCTCTCAATTTTATTCTCTCAATTTTATTTAAAGTTTGATTAATTTGTTTAATCAACTTTAAAGTGTTCTCAAA
>JAUTBS010340763.1:0-10611 GCA_032361285.1 Aequorea victoria | reverse complement strand
ACTTTATTTTCAACAAAAAGTTCTTATGTATAAATTTGGTATAAAAGTTTTGTCTGTAAGTGGGCTTACTTATTACAAATTTTCAATAAAACTTGGTACTCCTCAAATGGGTTTTGAAAATAAAAATATACATGTTTAAAAGTGTTTAAGAAATGAAGAGCATTATTTTCAATTGTTTTACAAGCATGACATCCATGTAAATGGAAGGTATATAAGATATAGATCGTTAAATATTTAGGTTACTTATTGATAACAAAATCAAGTGACAATAAAGATGTACACATTGTAACTATGTCTAAATGAAATTATAAATTTGATATGCTCAGGCTGTTCTTGTGGCGCTTGTACATGGTTCGATCATAGAAATTTGATATGCTCAGACTGTTCCTGTGGCACTTGTACATGGTTCGACCATGGAAATTTGGTTATACTCAGGCTGTTCCTGTAGCGATGGATCATTGCTCAAACTATTCCTGTAGCGAATGATTATGCTCAGGTTGTTCCTGTAGCGATGAATTATGCTCAGGCTGTTCCTGTAGTGACGGATCATTGCTCAGGCTATTCCTGTAGCGAATGATTATGCTCAGGCTATTCCTGTAGCGGTGGATTATGCTCAGGCTATTTCTGTAGCGACGGATCATTGCTCAGGCTATTTTTGTAGCGAATGATCATGCTCAGGTTGTTCCTGTAGCGATTGGTTATGCCCATAACTGTTCCTGTGGCTATTGGTTATGCTCAGGCTATTCTTATAGCGATTGGTTATGCTCAGACTGTTCGTGTGGCCATTGGTTATGCTCAGTCTGTTCCTATAGCGATTGGTTGATTATTTCATTCTCAGATGAGCATACCGCATTTTTATTATTATATAATGATACTGTTGTAGTCATGATACTTCTGATGTTCAATTTGATGATTTGTATTGATGACAAGACTAAATGGGAAAATGTATTTATGTTTTCAAGATAAAAGTGAAATAGAATGAGATGAACAGATGGATTATATACTTACCCTTTTTTTATTATGCTATGTATAACCAAGCCATGATATGTTGATATACAAGTCTAGTTTTTGTCTCTCGTTTTGAACTGTATTATTATATACATGTTTCCATTCACCAGCATTGCTGGTGTAGTATTCAAATATTTCAGGTTTTCAGTGAAGATGTTGATGATGGACTCAGTGCCGTGGGACCCAGCTTATGACCTCTAGGACCATTCATTTGCATTTCATTTTATTCTACTTCCGCATTTTAAATAAATTAAATGATTATATAAGAATTGTTGAGATCATTTGGTCTGGTTGATATGTGATGTTGACTCAAAATTATGGATATTGGTTCTATCTATTTAAACCCTGTGGAATAATCAAAAGTCTACACATATAATTGATAAAAATGATTGTTAATTAGCATATAGATAGCTAATTGTACATTTAGGCTTTCTTTGTTCAGTGGGCCAAGACCCATGATCCATGGCCGGTCACAGCTCTCAATTTGGGGTGTGACACCCAACACGTTTCTGTGGGTATTATCATATGCTCGTACCCTTTGGTTAGTCTGGGTAAAATCCTGCTCTTTTAATTCGAGGTAGTGCACTATTCTGAGTAGGCAGACATTCCATGCTGACCCATTATCAATCAAAACCACAAGTACCGATTTTCCTAGGCATTTTGCTATTATATGGAGAGACTTGTTGTGCAGATGTCCTTCGGCGGGAAGATCTTTCTCTATAAAAGCTATGACATTTTTTAGCCTAGCAGGAGCAACTATTCCTACCAGCTGTTCAGGAGTGGTGTCGATGGAGATGTCAACTTTTCTTAAAACCCTCAGCACGGCTTGCCTATGTTTGTGGGATGCCATCAGTAGCCCCCAAATACTTAGGTTACCCAGGATCTTTTTGAGCTTTTTTAGTACAGCATCATCCTTTTCTTTGGCTTCTACTGCAGGCTGGCTAGCTTCACCTCTCTCTCAATTGGCGGGTTTGAAGTGTCTTTCACTCCTGGTCAAATGATCAACCTCTTCTTCGGAGTCTCACAAACCATCCCTGTGATCTGTAGTAGGGTTTACTTTGGTCAAGTCTAGTCCTTCCAGACTCCGTAGATTATCTCCTGCCGCTTTCTCTGTTTCTATATTGGTCCTTGGGTGGTCTGTGCCAACTTCTGACCTTCCTTGTGGGGGTGGGCTTTGCTTCGTTCTTGCCTCTTGACGGTTTATTTCTTTTACCGTCCACAGTTCTTCATCTTTCCAGCTGTCATCGGTCCCTGAGTAGTCCTAAATATCATCATCAAGAATGAAAAGGTCTAGAATACATTCTCCTTCTTCAGATGAGATATCTAGGTCGGCCTTCTACTTGCCTTTACTCCTAATCTTGTTCTTGGCAATTCTGATGTTAGTGGGCCCGATGCCTATCACACATTCTGCTTCTTTGCTGGTTTTTTCCTTTTTTCTATTCCCCAGTTCCTTCGAATTTCAGTTTTTTTAGCTCGAGTTTGAGTCTTGCTATTAGGCTCATTCCTAGGTTCTGATCTCGAGTCCTTTCTGGTTCCTGCTACTATTATTGATTCTGGTTTTGTTATTACTTCTGGTTCTATCTTCGGTTCTATTTTTGCTCCTGGTTCTACCCTTACTGTTTCTGATCTTACTTCCGTTCCTGTTCCTGTTTCGGATCCTATTCCTGATCATGTACTCCCTGGGTTCCCCTCCGATTCTTTTTTCATTTTGCTTGCGTCTGTTTGTTCTACACAGTTGTTTGGTAGGGTGGTAGAAGTAGAAAGGTCATCATCATTGGGGTCATTCCACCCCTCACTTTCGTCGAATTCATTGTTTGTGCATTCTTCCCCTGATTCTTCTGATGACAGCCAACCATCATTACCAGTGTCTATATTGGGGTCATAGAAGGCAAACTCCACATGTACCTCGTTATTTACTACCATATTATCCCATTCTTCTATCATTTCTTCTATGTCCTCCTGCTCTTCTAAGTCATTTTCCTCCACATAGAGAGTCCCTTCTGCATTCAGAGAGCACAGAAAAATCTATTCTGGGAGAGGTGGACTTGGTTTGACGACCCCTTCTGAGCAGATGTAGCTGATGGGATCATACCAGAGTGAAGCTGTATGGATATAGTTTATGTTCCATGGGGTGGGTTTATGTGATTCGATAGTAGATTGGTAGTAATATTAGGCTTAGCCGCTGTTGGGGTGAGATTACCTTGTTGTCAATTAAATCCTAAATCCTATGCCAAAACTTCATATAGTATTGGATGGCATGCCCAAATATTTGATAGTATTCATAGTATTTTTTAGGGTTGAAATTGGCTGGAGGTGGATTTGGAATAGGTGTTGGTACAAGGGGCTTAAGTGCCTTTTCTCCACCAACCTCGAGAATAATATGGAGAACGGAACACTTAGCTCATCGAATACTCTCCGGACAAATGAAAATGCAAATGGTGGCCTAAACGGCCTTGGCTGTGGGTTAAATGACTGAGGGTTAAGAAGGTTTACTTTTGTTGTCCTCGGCACGTTATTATTAGGCAAATTCTGGATTAGCCTTGTTGGTCGTGTAGCTATTCTGACCCTGATAGTTCTACCCTTGATAGTTCTAAACCTGATAGGACTTTCGAATTCTTTGCTGACTTGTACCTGCTTCTGCCTTGACTTCTTTCTTGACTTTTGTCCTATCAATTTCCCATGTCTGGAGGGCATTCTCAATTTAGATTCCCGCATCAAACAGTTGCTCAAAAGTCATGAGTGGTTGAGTGATGAGGTATTTTCTAAATTGCGGTTGCAAGTTCTTTACCACTGTTCGGACCTATTCTTTCTCTGTAGGCCGGTTGGTCATCTTGACTACTTTATCCCTCATGCAGGTCAAGAAGTCAACAAAAACTTCCCGGGGGTTCTTTTTGGTGGTCTCTAACTCCCTTATAGTTACGTCCAGCTGGGCGTTATAATTATACTTCCTGACAAACGCGGTAGCAATGTCTTCCCAAGTTTTGGTTCTGGTGGCTTCTAAGGTTAGAAACTAACGTTGAGTAGCCCTAGAAAGGGACCTGTGAAAGAGTTACGCTTTTAGTTGGTCATTGATGCCCATGGGAGATAGGGTACCGACATACATCCATAGGTGAATCCTAGGATCTCCGGTACCGTCAAATTTTTTCATGCCCGGCATCTTGAATTTCTCAGGCAGTTTAGCGTCGTGAAACAGACAGAGTCCTTCAACGTCGAGCATGTATCCATTGACTCCTCTATCTTTCCTCAACACATTCTTCAACATGTCGATCTCATCAGACAGCAAGGCCTCCCGGGCCAAGGCCGGGTCTATTGTAACAATAGCAACAGTAGTAGCTGGTAGAATAACATTAGCAGTCGTTGGCCAAACATAATTGAAAATAATAGCAGTGGGTCTATTTCCTAGCGGATCTATACCATACTGTTCTTTATCCCAGAGCTGGTTATTGACTACTTCGTCCCGTGGATTTCTCAGAACCTCATTTTCCAAAAGGGCCCAAATCTCTATTTGACATTGAACCTGGGCCTGGGTCTGATCTTAGAGCATGAGGGTTATGCCCTCTAGAGCTCGTTGCATCTTCGACAGAGTTTGGATCAACGCAACATTTGTATCGCCATCTCTTGTCATTGTGTTGTTTTTTGGATCGGGATTTGATCTTTCTAGTCTTTCATTTGACAACCAAATCCAGACGGGCATGATATCAGAGTTTGAAGAAGCAATGATAAACCCTAATAGAGAAAGAGATGGGAAACGAATCGGATCGTAAGACGTTACAGCTCGTGGCGATTCTATGGGAAGAATAAAATAGAAAAACAATGTCAAATGCAAGAAACAAGATGGGTAGCCAAGACCCAACGAAGAAGTGTGTAAGAACCTTGAAAAAGAATAAAAAAAAAAGATTGCGGATAATAATACCCGACTTAAACAGAAAAAGAATTGCAGAGCCTCGGCTCGATGATAAAGGAACCTCTGCTCGACGATAAAAGATATCAGGATTTCTTTGGAAAATTCCGAGCGAGAGAAAAAAGGGTATAGGTGATAGAACCCGACTTAAAAAAAAAGACATAGATATGCTGGATCTTTAGACTTAAGAAGGGGTTGTGGGAAAGACCCGACTTAGAAGAGTATCGAAACTGCCTCAACACCTCGGGATTTGTAAAGATCCTGGATAATGGTACGAAGAAGGTGCGAGCGAGGCCTGACTTTTCATCAAGACCTGAATCTCAAACGGAAGAAAAAAGAAAAGTTTGCGAGAGGAACTTGACTTTTCGTCGAGACCTGAATCTTAAATGGTGGAAAAAAGAAAGGTTTACGAGAGAAACTTGGCTTTCCGTCGAGACCTGAATCTCAAATGATAGAAAGAAGAAAGGTTTGCGAGTGAAGCTCGGCTTTCCATTGAGACCTGAATCTCAAACGGCAGAAAAAAGAAAAGTTTGCAAGAGAAGATCAGCTCTCTGTTGAGACCTGAATCTTGAACGGTAGAAAAAAGAAAGGTTTGCGAGAGGAGCCCGACTTGTTCGTTGAGACTCTGAATCTCAAACGGTAAACGAAAATTTGAGGGTACGGGATGATATCGACTTGCCCTCTCCGTTGAGTCCAAGAAGGCTGAGTCTCTACGGGTGAAGAAAAAAGAAAAATATAGGCACGAGACAACACCGGTCTGTCTGTCGAGACGTATCTCTACAGCCAAAGAAAAAAAGGTTTTACGAGAGGGGCTCAGCTTGTCCGCTGAGACTCAGAATCTCAAACGACAGATGAAAATTTGAGGGTGTGGGACCATACCGATTTGCTCTTTCTATCGAGTTTCAAAAGGCTGAGTCTCTACGGGCGAAGAAAAAAGAAAAATATGGGCACGGGACGACACCGGCCTGTTCGTCGAGACGTATCTTTACGGCCAAAGAAAAAAAAGTTTTGCGAGAGGGGCCTGGCTTGTCTGCTGAGACTCTGAATCTCAAACGACAGATGAAAATCTAAGGGTGCAAGACCATACCGACTTGCTCTCTCTGTCGAGTCTCAAAAGGCTGAGTCTCTACGGGCAAAGAAAAAAGAAAAATATGAGCACGGGACAATACCGGCCTATCCGTCAAGAAATATCTCTATGGCCAAAGAAAAAAAAAATTGCGAAAGGGGACGGCTTGTTCGCTGAGACTCTGAATCTCAAACGACAGACGAAAATCTGAGGGTGCGGGACGATATCGACTTGCCCTCTCTGTCGAGTCTCAGAAGGTTGAGTCTCTACGGGCGAATAAAAAAGAAAAATACAGGCACGGGACGATACCGACCTATCCATCGAGACTCTGAATCTCTATGGCCAACAAAAAAAGGTTACGGGAGGAGCCCGACTGGTCCGTTAAGACTTATCTCTCTATGTTTTAAACAAAAGAAAGGGTGCGGCAATCTCCGATTGTTATCCATTGAGACTTTGAATCTCTATGGAAAGACATAAAAGGGGAGGTTTCAGAAGAGTAACCAAAGGAAAAAAACTTTTCTCTAAGCGACGAGAAATGGTGCAAAGCATACCTCGGCTTTCCATCGAGACTTATCTCTTTACGGTTACAGAAACAAAAGAAAGGGTCTGGGATGATACCGGCTTATCTGTCGAGACTTTAAATCTCTACAGCGAGAAAGAAAAGGGGAAGGGAGACGAAGCATGACCTTTTTGATGAGAAGCTGAGCTCATACGGTAAGGGAGGTCGTGTTACGGGACGATACCGACTTAACCGACGAGTCGGAGCTTGAACAGCGAAGGATGCGGGACAAAGCCAACTTATACCTTGACCAACTAACACTTACGGGGCGATACTGGCTTAACCGACGAGCCGAAACTCAAACGGCGAAGGATGCGGGACAAAGTCGATTTACACCTTGACTAACTGACACTAAAAGGAGGGATGTGGTACAAGAGACCGACTTACACAATAAAAATGAGGACTATCATTAGGAAATATCGAGCCATGGCTCGATGGCGAAGGAACTCAGAACTCAGAGGATTCTGGGTGAACTGAACATAATGGGAAAAGGCGCAGGCCCTAACCAAGAATTAAGTTGGGTCCTGGCCCAACGACTATAAGACTCGGGATGATCAACAGAGGGTCCCGTAAAAAAAGAGGCATAGGTCGGTAAAACCCAGCTCTCACAAAAGAGAAGAGGTTGGGCTAATAGCCCAACGATCGCAAAAGTTTGGGATGACCCGGATGGGTTCCGAAAAAAGAACAAAGTACGGGTTGATGAGGCCCGGTCCTAGATGCAACAAGAGAGAAGTCGGGTTCGGAGCCCAATGACCTCAAGGGTTCGAAATAATCTCGGATGGTCGCGAAAAGGAAAGAAAGCACGGGTTGATGAAACCTGGCTCCAAAGAAATGACAAAAGGGGGTATGCAAAAAGCCTAACGATGTCAAGCCACGGGATAACCCATGGAAGGTCCCGGGAAAGAGAAGGAGGCATAAGTGATGGAACTTGACTCAAAAGAAACGATGAAGGTTAGGCAACGGCCTAATGGCATCAAACATGGGACTACCCACGGAGGGTCCCGAGAAAGAGAAAGCAAGACTCGGGTGATAAAACTCGGCTCAAAAGAAATGATGGAGTTTAGACAAAAAGTATAACGGCGTCAAGCCATGGGACGGCCCCGGAGGGTCCTGGGAAAGAGAAAGCGAGACTCGGGTGATAAAACTTGACTCAAAAGAAACGATGGAGTTTAGGCAAAAAGCCTAACAACGTCAAGCATGGGATAACAACGGAGGGTTCCAGAAAAGAGAAAGCAAGACTCGAGCGATGAAACCAAGCTAAAAAGAAACGACAAAGGTTAGGCAATGGCTTAACGGCGTCAAACCACGGGACAACCCACGGAGGGTCCCAGGAAAGAGAAAGAGAGACTCGGGTGATGAAACTTGGCTCAAAAAAATGATGGAGGTTAGGCAATGGCCTAACAGCGTCAAACCATGGGACAACCCACGGAGGGTCCCGAGAAAGAGAAAGAGAGACTCGGATGATGAGACCCGGCTCAAAGAAACAACAGAGGTTAGGCAATGGCCTAACGATGTCAAACCATGGGACAATCCACGGAGGGTCCCGGGAAAGATAAAGAGAGACTCGGGTGATGAAACTTGGCTCAAAGAAATGACGTAATTTAGGAAAAAATCCTAACGGTGTTAAGCACGGGATAACCACGGAGGATCCTGGAAAAGAGAAAACGAGACTCAAGTGATGAAACCTGGCTCAAAAGAAACGACGGAGGTTAGGTAATGGTCTAACGGCGTCAAACCACGAGACAACCCACAGAGGGTCCCTGGAAAGAGAAAGCGAAACTTGGGTGATGAAACTCGGCTCAATCGAAAGAAAAGAGCTACTCTAATCAATCAAAAACAGACATGAAAGAAAAATATATAACCTATAAGGGTATTTATCCTAAAGGGAAAGTTCTAAGCTGACTAAATGCATATGAAAAGGCTTGATAGTCCAGTATTCGGGTACCTTCTTAATAGAAATCAAGAATATACCTTTTCGACTAAGTAGTACCTGGCCAGGTCAAACAGTATACATTGACCCTTTTTGCCTGTATCCAAAGGGGCATACGGCTAGAAGGCTTGCTTACTTTTTCCACATAGCTCTGATACAGTAAACCGCTGAAGTAAAGGGTATGTAAGCATTTGGCTTATTTTATTTTCTCATTTCTTCTTTTGTTTTGGAAAAGTACCCAATGAAAAAATGAGATGAAAAACCATGCATGCAATGCTAATACTAATGATAAATTTAAGACAAGAACAGTTGAAATATTTTTCAAGTTTAGCTCATTTTTCTTAAAAAAAGAATTCCCAGTGGAGTCGCCACTATGAGGAACCCCTCTCTTTTTCTCAAACTTTAAAACAACAAAGATCCGCACTCGCTTTTCTTTTCTTTTCTTTTCTTTTTAAAGCACGCTCTTGGGTTTTTTAGAGATGAAAAAAAAAGTGGTTTCGTTTTATTATATTAAAAAGAGAGCTTTCCCCAAACGCATCCGGGTTAAAGACCGCACAATTGGAGTCGCCACTTGGTTTTCATATAAACCTAGAAACCAAAATTCTCAAGGAACTAGCCCATCCTTACTAGAGATAATAGTTCAGGAGTTAGGGTACAAAAGGGGAAGGTGTTAGGCACCCCTCTGACCCGATTCGAAGATCGGCCTTTACTTAACTATTTTATTTTATTTTTGTCTTAAATTTAGCAAAAGCAACACATACAGAAAGGGGATTAAAGAGAGAACATTAAAAAGAAAATAAGAAAATAAAACATAACCTAAAACTAAGGTTTTCTATGCAAACTTACACTTAAAGGCATGCCAAGTGGGAGATGGCAGCATATCAGTGCAATTGATGCATATAGAACATGTTTAAAATAGAAAGATGCAGGAAAAAACTCTTGAAAGCCACTGGCTTTAAGCAGAGGTGGTGCACGCCACCTCTAACCTGGCGCACGTCATCTAGTTATGGCGTGCGCCACTTTTGGGCCCTCCAAAAGTGACGCGCGTCACTATAGAAGAGTGAGCTCGACAATCAGAGGCCCAAAAGGGGATACTATTTTAAGAAAATAGTGTGTTCTTGCATGCAAGTGTGTTTTTATACAAAAAGAAAGACAGAAAGATAGCATTTCCATAGAAATTCCAACACATAGAAAAGGCTACTGAAAAAGGCTACATACAAGCCACTAGTTTTTAAACAGAGGTGGTGCACGCCACATCATAACCTGGCGCGTGCCACATGGACATGGCGTGCGCCATTTTTGGGATCTCTGGATATCGCGCGCGTCACTATAGAAGAGTGAGCTCGACAATCAGAGGTCCAAATAAGACTACTATTTTAACAAAATAGTGTGCACTTTGTGTGCAGGTGTTTCTATAGAAGAAAGAAATAAAGCATGTTTTTCTAAAAGATGGAAAACATGCTTAGATGGGAACGAAAAATAGAACCGGGGAGAATGAGGCTAACGGCCGCTTTCTCCCCTTTTATCGAATAGAAAGAAGTTCTAAAAAAAGAAAAAGATGAATATAGATGAAAGAGATGAGAAAAAAAGGAACTTACCGTATATCTCAATAGAAGAGAGAAGTTTCAGGCAGTTTCGAAGCCTTTTCCTCAAATACGGTACGTCCTCGGGAGGCCTTCTGCATGGTCTTCGAGTCTTCGGAGTCCTTCCAATGCAAGAAATTCTGAATTGGATAGTCTTAGTTTTGAGTTTTGGAAATTATTTTTGCTTAAATTTATATTTTTACGGAGGTTCGGCTAGTATACGATTGTGGAATCAATTCTGCAAAGATTTGGTACTCAAAATTGGGGGTTCTAGCCTTCAAATTGGAAGAGTTTTGCCTTGTATGGAGTTGGGATCTATTTCGGCGGAGTTTTGCCTTGGGTTTTGGCAAAAAATAAGGTGGGGAGTCTATTTATAGATTTTTGGCAAGGAGTTGACTTGGAGCAGAAGTTTCCTCTCAAGGTGGCGTGCGCCAGGTGTAAGTGGTGTAGCGTTCAGTGGAATTGACGCACGCTAGGGATAAATGTGGCTTGGGGCTCTGACATGGCTTGGCTAGTGGCATGAAAAGTTGTGGCGTGGCGCTAGGGTGGAGGGAAGTGGCTTGG
>JAUTBS010340652.1:0-10346 GCA_032361285.1 Aequorea victoria | reverse complement strand
ATAAATCATCAATTGCCATAAAGTATTTTATATAAAAGCAGCATCACACACACAAATAAGGATAGATTCCATGATTCTCAACATCATACTTTGAAATACATTTATCAAAATATCTCAAACTCAACATCCACGTGTTATAACCCACGAGCATACATATGTATAACACAACACCCAACACACGCTTTACAATGCTCAAGTAGTCATTTAACCTCACGATCGGGAGTTTTGATGGCACCGTTACCTCAAGACACAATACTTTCATTTGAGTGGCGTGTGTGAGGGCCACTCACTAGTGGTAAGTGCTCTACCTCCACCACTGGACCATCGCTCAACTTAGGGGCCATGCCTTTAAGGCTATCCAACACTCACGCAAGGGGTAAAGCCTTTAAGGCTATCCAACACCCACACAAGAGACAAACCCTTTAATGGTTATCAAGCACCCACACAAGGGGTCCTCCAGGATGGTTACCCGTTATAACTTGGCACACTCAATCAACACATGCGATACAAGATATGTTTTTGATCTCACAACTCGCGTAAAAACATTATCACATTTGATAAACAAGAATAAACTTTATTTAAATACCCAAATATGCTTTTAAGAAAACACTCATGAGATCATCACAAAACATGTTATCAAAATATTTAGAGATACCCACGTTTTCTACATTTCATTTTACATAAGTTAGTCGCTCTCACCTTTTACTTGAGCCCTTCACGGATGGCCTCCTTGATAATGAAGCAATGTTCCTTCGCCCTGAGTTAGACCTCTGGGACCTTGATTACAAAACAATCCATGTATAAGAAACAACTTCATATGATTCCTAACATCTTACGTCATGACCCTATGGTTACCCAAGATTCTTAGCTCCCACTGGAACATGATCTACCCTCAACCTTAGAGGTTTCTCCACCCTATAATGTTTGTTGAATTCAATTTAATGGATTAAGCCTCATTAATCATTCTTGATATAATTTCAAAAGATAGGTAGGGTCATAAGCTTTTCATGAAAAAACCTAAGGCAAAAGATTGCCACAAAGGCTCCAAAACATCACTGGAAGAAAGTTTTTTTTATGCTTTGAGTCGACTCATAACTGAGTTGGGTTGACTCACGTGGCTCTGGGTTGACTCACTTCTCATTCGGGTCAACTCAGGGTGCCCAGAGAGGGGTCTCGGTCGAGGTAAGGACTGAGGTACGTCGACTTGTGCACACTGGTTAAGATTGGGTCGACTCACATGGGGATTGGGTCGACTCACAGACGTTGGGACTTGGTCAGGGTCGAGGCATGGACTAAGAGGGATCGACTCACGCGCAGGGGCTGAGGTTGGGTCGACTCACATCACACTTGGGTCGACTCACAACCTCGCCTATCAAAACTACCGAGAGCAAAACTATTTGAGTCAACACCCATGAAACTTTGGTCGACTCAGGCTCCCGCCTGTTAAAATAACATAGACCTAATCATCTTAACTCGACACCCATAAAGCTTGGGTCAACTCAGGCTCTCGCCTATTAAAACAACAGAGAGCTAAACTTCTTGGATCGACTCACACAAGGTCTGGGTCGACTCAACTGGCCAAAAAATGTTGATGCTCTATTTTTGTGTTTTTTCCGAAATAAGGCTCTGTTTGGTGTGAAAAATGTGGTTTTTCTACTTCACTCAAAGCTCAACAATACCTACAAACTTCTCTTCTCTATATCCATAATATCTAACACTACAAAATCCCTCATAAGGGTCTTTCTACTAAGATTTAAGAAATAAAACTCTAGATTTCTCCCATTAAAATACCCAACATTGGATAAAAATGGAGATCCACAAATTAATGTGTCTAGAGCTAGGAATAACTAAGGAAAAGGGTTCTATACTTCAATTAAGGGGTGTATTTCAAAGTGTAAAACACTTGAGAGCTAAGAACACGATTCTTACCTCAAGAATCTCAAGGAACAACGTTAATGGCAGTTTACGCCTCTTTTCTTCTCCCATTTCCTTTGTCTCTTCTGTAAATGGTGTGGCAACACCTCACCGATTCAGCTTCAGAACTTTCAATATTTCAGCAAAACACTTGACTCACCCTTTCTCACGATCTTGAACACAACCATGGAAGAAGCTCTTAGGTTTTTTGGAAAGAAGGTGGGTTTCGGGTTTCGAGAGAGAGGGAGAGAGAGAGAGAGACCAGATTTCTTGAGTTCCACAGTGTGCCTTGTAATGATGGAATGCAGAAAGGATGAGACAAGATTGGGGCTGTCAGCCTAATTTTCCCCCTGACATGCTAATTGTCTCCCCTTTTAAGCCACCAAATTATTTTAATGTAATATATTATTCCACTCTCCACATTTTAGGGATTTAATAATTAATTCCCCTAATACTTCTAATTAATTAATTGGCCAAGATTAATTTAACAATTACTATTTTAAGCTTGGTTAACATTAATTATTCTTAAAATTTTATTTAGAAATTACGGGATGTTACATTCTCCCCTCCTTAAAGAAATTTTGTCCTAAAATTTTAACGTACCTGATCAAAGAGATATGCGTACTTCTGTCGTATCTCTTCATCTCTTTCCCAAGTAGATTCTTCCACAGAATGGCTACGCCACAAAACTTTTACCAACGGAATGACCTTATTCCTCAATACTTGCTCATTCTGCTCTAGCACTTGCACATGCTCTTCTTCATAAGAGAGATCCAACCTAAGATCAACAAGTTGTACTGATAAGACATGTGAAGGGTCGGGAATATACTTCCTCAACACGGATATATGGAACACATCATATATCTTTGATAGATATAGGGGCAGTGCTAACTGGTAAACCATACTCCCAATCCTTTTCATGATCTCAAAAGGTCCAATGTAGTGAGGACTCATCTTTCCTTTCTTACCAAAACGCATGACACCCTTCCATGGGGATACCTTCAAGAACACATGGTCCCCTACCTCAAACTCCAAGTCTCGTCGTCGATTATTTGCATAACTTTTCTATCTATCTTGAGCTTATTTCAACCTTTCCCGAATCAACTTGACCTTGTCTGCGGTGATCTAAACTATCTCAGGCCCCAATAATTTACTTTCTCCTACCTCATCCTAACAGGTCGGGTTTCAATATTTCCTCTCATACAAAGCTTCATATGGTGTCATTCCAATGGATGATTGAAAACTGTTGTCGTATGCAAATTCAACCAAGGATAAATGATCCTCTCAACTACCTGGAAGATCCAAAACGCACGCCCTGAGCATATTCTCTAAAGTTTGTATGGTCCTTTTTAACTGTCCATCGGTTTGGGGGTAAAAAACTGTACTAAATTTCAACACAGTTCCCATTTTTCCTTGTAAGCTCATCCAAAACCTTGATTTGAATCTAGAGTCTTTATCTGACACTACTGTCACTGGCACACTGTGCAATCGAACAATCTCATCTATGTACAAACGTGCATATCTATCCATTGAGAAGGTCATCTTGATAGGTAAGAAATGTGCCGATGTTGTTAATCTGTCGACTATCACCTAAATAGCTTTATTCCCTTTGGGGGATCGAGGTAAACCTGTCACAAAGTCCATATTAATATGTTCCTATTTCCATTCCAATATTGGCAGAGGTTGTAACAACCCCACTGGCTTCTGGTATTCAATCTTCACCTGTTGACACACCAAGTATTTAGAAACAAAGACTGCCACGTCTCTTTTCATCCCGTGCCACTAATAGTTCTCATGTAGATCCTTATACATCTTTTTATTTCTCGGATGCATCATATACATAGAGCCATGAGCTTCCTCAAGAATTTCTTTTCTCAAATCGGCATCATTTGGGACACACAAACGTTTCCCGTACATTAGCACCCCATCCTCAGAACCACAATGTCCTTGTTCACCTTTCTAATGACTTCATCCTGCAACTTCAACAACTGAGGATCCACCTTCTGACCTTCTTGAATCCTGTCTATTAATAAAGGCCGAAGCGTAAGATGAGAAAGTAGGATTGTTCCTGTCTTTACTGATAGCTCCACCCATGATAATAGCAGTTCTCAAAACAGACTGAGTTGTAATCCTTGTAAGTGTGCCACCCTGCCCGATGACTTCCTGCTAAGGGCATCGGCAATCACGTTGGCCTTTCCTGGATGGTAGTTAATTATGCAATCGTGGTCTTTGAGCAACTTCATCCACCTCCGCTGCCGAAGGTTCAACTCCTTCTGGGTGAAAAGATATTTCAAACTTTGGTGATCTGTGTAAATTTCTGTAGTTTTTCCGTACAAATAATGTCGCCATAACTTTAAATCAAACACAATTGCCGCCAACTCCAAATCATGAATTAGATAGTTTCGCTTGTGAGTTCTTAATTTCCATGATGCATAGGCAATCATCTTCCCTTCTTGCATAAGCACGCAGCCTAACCCTTGATATGACGCGTCGATGTAAATCACAAAATCTCCTTTTTCCGAAAGGGATTGTCAAGACTGGTGTGGTTGTCAACCTCTTCTTCAACTCTAGAAAACTTTTCTCGCATTGGTCAGACCACACAAACTTTACTTCCTTCTGAGTCAAGCAAGTCAAAGATTTTGCTATCAAGGAGAAATCCTTCACAAACCTTCAATAATACCCGGCCAAACCTAAGAAGCTATGTATCTCAGTCACGTTGGTTGGCCTTTCCCATTCTACCACCGCTTCAATCTTTTTTGGATCCACCTGGATTTCATCGTCGGATATAATATGTCTTAAAAACACCACACTGTCTAGCCAAAACTCACATTTAATAAATTTAGCATACAACTTGTGTTCTCTCAAGACTTGTAGCACTATCTTAAAATGTTCCTTATGCTCCTATGCGCTCGGTGAATATATCAGGATGTCGTTCATGAACACAATCACAAACTGGTCCAAATATTCTCTAAACACTCGATTCATCAGATCCATGAATGAAGCTGGAGCATTTGTCAATCCAAATGCCATTACCTCGAACTCATAATGCCCATATCGGGTTCGGAAAGCAGTCTTGAGCACATTTGACTCTCGCACCTTCAACTGGTGATAACTCAATCTCAGATCATTCTTTGAGAACACACTAGCTCCTCGCAACTGATCAAACAAATCATCTATCATGGGCAAAGGATATTTGTTCTTCACTGTAACCCTATTCAACTGCCGATAGTCGATGCACATTCTCAATGCTTCACCTTTTTTCTTTACAAACAACACGGGTGCTCTCTACGGTGAGACACTGGATCGGATAAAGCTCTTATCCATCAACTCTTGTAATTGCTCCTTTAATTCTCATAATTCTGTGGAGGACATCCTATAGGGTGCAATCGATATGGGTGACGTACCCGGATACAACTCATTTGTGAAATCAATCTCTCGATCTACAGGTAGACCTGGTAAGTTATTCGGAAACACATCTGGAAAGTCGCGGATAATTGGAATCCTTAAAAGTTCCCCTTTCTCAGATTCGGTGTTCACTATATGTGCTAAAAATCCTTGGCAACCCTTTCGTAACATTTTAGTGGCTTTAAGCATTGACACAAGGAAAACAAGCGTCTTGACTTTATCGCCTTGGAAAACAAATTCCTTCTCACCAGGGATCTGAAATATAATATTTTTTCCAAAACAATCTAGGGATGCATGATAGGTGGATAGCCAATCCATTCTGAGTATACGATCAAATTCTAGCATACTCAATGGCATTGCATCCACTTCCATTTCTTGCTTTCCTACCCTTAACTGACACTTTCGGTACATGGTCACAATGGTTACTTCCTCTCCAGGAGGCATCGCTATGGTTACTGTGAAATCTAGGCATTCTGGTATAACACCTCCTACCCGTGACATGAAGGTAGGTGCTATAAATGAATGCGAGTACCCCGGATCAATAAGAACATAAGCATTCCTATTAAAAGCAATAATAGTTCCTGTCATAACATCCGGTGTCGCCTGCGCATCCTGCCTTGTGATAGCAAACACCCGTTCGGGGGTAACTGATCCCTCTACAACACCTTTCCCCTTATTCTGCATTGACACTGCCGGTACATTTCCCACAGTCCTCCTACTACCCATAGAAGAGGCAGCCACCCCATTCTGCTGCTCGCATTGGGATGATATATGCTCAGGTTGGTTGTAATAGTAACAAATGATTTCTCTTCTCTTGCTGGGGCAATTCTTGATGAAATGGTTGGTGGCTCCGCACTGATGGAATGTAGGGGGATTACCCCTCTCATTTCGGCCGAAACCCTAACTATTCGCCTAATTTCCTCTAAATCCAGTAATCTTTGTAGTGGACTGATAACTTTGGCTTCGAAAAGCCGGTGGTTTGCTTGTGGTATTCTTAGGACCGCTCCTCCATGTCTTCTCTGATGATGTATTCCTAAACTTTTGCTTCTTGAATTCTTCTCTTCTTCATGTTCCCTCCTTCAGCTCCTTCTCGATCATTCTTGCTTTGTTTACCAAGCTAACATAGCTGCTTATTTCCAGGACTGTCAACCTAGTCCTTATTGTGAACTCCAATCCCCTTTGAAACCTCTTGCACCGTGTTTCCTCATCTTGCTCTAGGAGAGGTGCATAACGTGATAGCTCGGTGAACTTCATCTCATATTATGCTACACTCAAATTCCTTTGAGTTAGCTCAATGAACTCTTGCTCCTTCTCATATTTGTAGGACATCAGTTTGTATTGTTCATCAAAGGCTTTCAAGAAATGAGCCCATGTGATCTCCCTTGGCATAGGGGGCTCTGTTTCGGGACTAGGAAGTCTCAACAACCTCTCGGTGGCCTCCCACCAATTGGTCGCCTCCCCTCGGAACATGAAGGTAACGAGGTCGACGCGCTCATCCTCGGATACTCCAAGTCGATCAAGGATGTGTACTGCATCTTTCAGCCATGACTCGGCTTCAGCTGGGTCAGATGTCCCGCTGAACTCCCTTGCACCTAGATCTCAAAACTGCTTAACTCGTGACTTCTCGCTTCTTTCCACTTGCATACCAAGCAATTGGGTGTTTGTCTCAGTCATCCGAGTAATTGCCTCCAAAATTTTAACCGTCTGGTCGGCTCTATCAGGCTGTCCCGCTTGGCGGGATGCTTTAGGTTCATTCCCCTCCTGTTGCTCATGGGAAAAAGATACTTCGTCCGAGTTCTCTATCTTTTACATAACAAACGAGAATAGTTATACTCCAGAATTCATTCATGATCACAATCAATTCATACTCCTTCACAAGGATCTCAAGATCATAGAACCCTTTTCTAAAGTCAACGTTAAGGTCTACACATAAATCTTAAACTTAACTACCCACTTACGACTCATAGGGTAATTTTTCCTAATCTAACAACTTACTATGACTTCCAATAAGAATCTATGCCTACAGAACGTATTTCCAATCAGACTTCAAAGTTAGTCACAAAGACATTCGAAGACAAGAGTACGACACCCCTAAGTCCTACTATCCACAACTTATATCCACATAGTGCCAAACTTTATCATGTCTACAGAATCTATCACCTTATGCTCTGATACTAAATTTGTAAAACCCCTCTCCCCAGAGGATAATTAATCCCACTCAAGAGGGGTGGTACAGCTTACCTAATTCAAATCAAGCATAATATAATAAGGGATTCACTATGTATTACCCCAAATAAAAACATCATCAATCATTCTCACATGTCATACATACATTCCACTAAGCGATACTCCATCCCGATAAACAAAAAGGTAAGCTAACTACAAGATACTCAATCCCAACTATGAAAGATAAACAGCATCATGATTATCTGTTCACTTGTTATAATTCAACTAAAAGATTACATAAAGGTCTTCTTCTTCCCGGCACTAATGGATCAAAATCTACCCCGAACTGTAATCTGCAACTACAAGGTTATAGGAGAGTGGGCTTAGCATTAAGATAAAATAAGATATAAAACATCAATGGTCGTAAAGCATTTTATGTAAAAGCAGCAACATCACACACACAAGTAAAGATAAATTTCATGATTCTCAACATCATACTTTGAAATACATTTATCAAAGCATCTCAACTCAACATCCACGTGTTATAACCACAAGCATACATATGTATAAAACCACACCCAACCCACACGTATACTGCCCAAGTAGTCATTTAACCTCACGACTGGGAGTTCTGACGGTACCATTACCTCAACCACAATGCACTTTCATTTGAGTGGCGAGTGTGAGGGCCACTCATATACACTAGTGGTAAGTGACACTTGTCCACTACTGGACCAACACCCAACTTAGGAGATATGCTTTTAAGGCTATCCAACACCAACACAAGGGGTAAAGCCTTTATTGGCCAACATATGCCCACATAAGGGGTCATATTCTGTCTACCACTAGACCTCCACCCACTTAGGGGTAATGCCTTTAAGGCTATCATGTGCCCACACAAAGGGGTCACATCTGCCCACACAAAGGGTCCATCAGGATGATTACCCGCTATAACTTAACATATACATGCAACACAAGATACATCTTGATCTCATCATACACGTAGAAATATTCTCACATTTGATAAACGAGAAGTAAACTTCATTTGAACACCAAAACGTGCTTTTAGGAAAATACCCATGAGATCATCACAAAACATGTTATTAAAACATTTAAAGATAACCATAGTTTTCTATATTTCATTTTAAACAGCTAGCCACTCTCACCTTTCACTTGAATGCTTCACAAATAACCTCATTTATTCCGAGGCAACTTCTCTTCGTTCGCGGCTAAACCTCTAGGACCTAGATTACACAATAAACCATGTATAAGAATAACTTCATGTGATCCCTAATGTCTTACTTCATGACCCTATGGTTACCCAAGGTTCTTAGTTCTCACTGGAACATGATCTACCCTAAACTTAGAGGTTTTCCTACTCTATGGTGTTCGGTAAATTTAATTGAAGGGGTTAAACCTCTTCAACAATTTTTGATATAATTTCAGGAGGTAGGTGTGATCATTAGTTATATTTTTTATGAAGAAGCCTAGGGCCAAAAGTGCCCACAAGGGCTCAGAAACAAAACAGGAAAAATTATATTTTTTTTCCTACTTTGTGTTGACTCAGGACTGAGTTGGGTTGACTCACGTGGCTCTGGGTCGACTCATGGTGCCCACAGAGGGGTTTGAGTCGAGAAAGGGGTTGAGGCATGTCGTGTAATATCTCATAAATTATTTTCTATTTTAAAATAATTAATGGAGGCCATTTTGTATTTTAAGAGAAGTAAGGAGGCAAAATATGTGAATACCTTGTGAGGAAGGGAGTTGAGTATAATTATGGGGTGGGTGATTTGACCCCCTTACATAAGTCAGGATATTTGGGGGGCTGGTAGGTGAGACCCTCTCACTTTTGTCGAGAAAGCTTCTAGAGTAAGATAAAAAGAGAGAGAGAGAGAGATCGTCTGAGAGAGAAGGGGGAGCTGAAGAAGAGGAGAATTTTTGAAGAAGAAGAAGAAGAAGGGGGCTGTTGTCCACCATTATTGAGCCTCGTTGAGCTTCATCGAAGATTTTTGAGGTAAGGAATGTTCATTTGATGTAAAGAAAGGTCGTAGACCAAGAAAGATCCTTCTTGGTCGAATCTTAGAACCATTCTTGTTCTGAGCCTCTGGTTATTTTCCATTTTTTTGGGTTTTATGGTTTGGAGGGAATATTGTAGTTTTGATGAAAAATCTTGGCAGAATGATGTTTAATAAAGGTTTTAAGGAGTTAAAAGTCATGGAGGTGAAGAAGGGTAGTAGTTGTGTGTTGCTGAACCCTGGTTGAAGTGGGAAAATCCTATTTTTCCATCCAAGTGAGTCCCTAAACCAGTTCGGGGTCAAAAATAGAGCATAAGCTCTTTTCCGTGTTTTGTGTCGACACGTGGAGGGGAGGTGTCGACTCATGCCATGCCAAGCCCTTGAATCTTTTGGCAGGCGGTGGGTCGGGTCGACACAGATGATCTGTGAGTTGACCCATACACTTTTAGCTCTCGGTAGTTTTGACAGGCGGAGGAATGGGTCGACCCACGGGGTGTGTGTGTCAACTCACGAAGGTTCTGCTCTCGGTACTTTATTTGGCTCGAGATTGAGTCGACCCAAGAGCTTGGGGTGTCGACTCAACCTCTGGTCAAGGGTCTTGTGAGCCGACCTAACAACTCACGCATCGATCCAAACCCCCCAAGCCGTTGCTTGAGTCAACCCGAAGGAGGAAAGGGTCGACCCCCAGGCCATTTGAGTCGACCCAGCATGGGTTTGAGTCGACCCAAAGGAATGAAAAATATATATTTTTCTAGGGGTGTTTTGGGACTTTTGTGGACCCTTTTGGCCCAAGTATTCTTCATGAACAATGTCACTAATAAGTGTACCTAACCTATGAAAACATGA
>JAUTBS010340651.1:0-17815 GCA_032361285.1 Aequorea victoria | reverse complement strand
AATTATTTGTTCTCCATTCAGTTTTTTTTGTCAATTGATAACTGTTTATCCAAGTGGACATGGTCTTTGATACTTTAGCAAATAGTATCCAATTCAATTAAACTTTTGTTGTGTAGTAAATAGTACATGAGGCAAGAGTCCAGTACATGAAGCAAGAGTCTAATAGGTGCATCATGCATTGAGGGTTTTTTTTTCATTTGCATGCTTCTTGTTATGGATTTGTCTACAAACATAGGCTAATAAAATGGCAAAATATTTTTTTACTGTACCTTGTTTCTTTTTTATTCTTTATTGAAATTTAAGGTTCCATTTTTTCCATGTGAACTGGTGCTTACAAAATCAATAGTACAAATCCAGAACAGTAAGATTTTTAAAAATGGGTTAAAAAGAATTTTTTCATCAAACTTGGTTGCTTCAAAAATGGTTGGGTAGGAAATGTAGGATTTCCAACACTACTAAACTAACAGTACCAAAACACATATGTAGCAACAAAGTAAATTAACAGAAACTCCTTACGACAATGTCTCGGGGGAGAAGATGAATGGGTTCACACTTTTTTTAGAAAAAAATTAATTGCAACAGTGTATTTGTAGTGGAATAAAATGAGAATAGAAGAGGGCTTCTTTTTTTTTTTCTTTTGCTTAAATTCTATAATATTTTTATTTTTCATAAAAAATGAACTATTTTTTTATCATTATACATACACACATATACATAAACATACACCTATCATATAACAAATATAATCTAATAATGTAAAGACTTAACATCTTCATTAAAAAGTTTTTGGAGTATGTTTAGATTAGTGCAATGAAAGAGCCTTACAAAATGTACCGATCCTAATTATGGTGATCCAGTGAGACGGAGTGAAGAACAATGACGTAAGTTTGCGACAACCCGAGGCTCTTGTTGTCTATAAAATGCCTGTGAAACATAACAAACAAATAGACAAAATTAAATCTTTGTTCGAATATAATTAATGAGAAGGATGCGAGTCAAATAATTATTTTTTTTTCTTTCTAAATTGGTTAATCAAACTAAAAAGAAAATAGAAAGAATAGGAGCCTAGAAAATATGATTATTGGTGAAAGTTCCTAGGCAATTGGCAAAAGCTTAGGAAAAAAAAAATTGAGAGTATGTTAATTGTGAGACATGGATTAGCATGAAGTTATGATTTTAAAAGACCCAAAGTCATAAAAACCATATCCCTCTTGAAAAAATATTAAAAACGAAAACAAAAAGTAAAGCAGAAAAAATATAAATATACACACGTACATGTGAAAAAATATATATATGCACACAAATCCAACATCTAACGAAGAAGAAAAATACATTTATAAACATACATGTGCATAGCTTTCAACCCTTTAGTACATAAACTTATTATTCCAGATAATTCTAGGAACCAAAACAAAGAAAAAGAATTCTATAACAGCAAACAAATCTTACCTATGCCCCAACACTAAAAAAAATCCAAAACAGTAAACAAAGAAGAAAAATACTACATCAATTGAAAAAATTCTACAAAAAAAAAATTCAAAAAACAATTATGTGCAACTCCAACCATCATTGGTAAACAAATAATCTACATGATTAGATTTTACTTCAAAGCTTTTTAAAGCTTTTTTAACATTTGCAGACGAAACTTCCCTCTTTGAAGTTGTCTTTCACCTGCAGAGGAGTAAAAATATAGAGTCAAAATTTCTTAACATTTGCATATAGTAAAAATAAAGATGTTTTTACCCTTGGAGGGAATTAAAAAAAATAGATACGCAAGTCCCATTAACAGGGAAATTACTAGATCTAGAAATTTGAAGAATTCTTTGGATCAATCGTTGAAGAAGTTTTTCACTTGGATAGCTTTGAACATAAGCATATGCATATAAACCATACAAATCAACAACCAAAGGGAGAGTGGAAAAACCAATTCAAGAAAAAAACTAAATTACAGAGAATTTTTTTTAACCTTTTGGTGGAATTAAAATAATGATATTAATCCTTCCAAATAAATTGAATTCAGATATTCTAAGGACATAAAATGCACATAGGGTATAAAATAATAAAAATGAAAGCAAATAGCAATGATTCTGTTACCGAGGCGGCGATAGGGATTGAAAGGGTTGCACGACCCATACGGCTATAAGCAAACCCGAAGCTCTTTGACGTCTACCTTGTAGAACAGATTGACGTCGCACGGAAGCAAGAGAGGGCCTTCACTGCTGTATCCGATCTTTAAGTGGTACATAAACCCGATCGACGCCGATCTTGATTATTTCCGATGCCGACGCTGGCGCCGCTCTTCCGTCGTCCATCGATACCCCTTTCCTCTTCCATAAGCTAGCCCCTCCCCTCCCTCTCCCACGGACCCTTCCCTCCCCTCCCCTCCCCTCCCACAGAACCCTCCCCCTCCCCGTGAATCTTGGAGAGATAAATCAAGAAGGGAAGGCACAACCTAAATTTTGATTAAGGGTTTGATGCACTTCGGTTGTTGGATTTTGGAGCCTTGTTGACGATGCAACCCATATTTCGGTCATGGACGGCACAACCCAGATTCTAGTTGTGGAGTGGTTTGGATCAGTAGGAAGAGAAAAGAGAGTATAGAGCAGATCGGGATAGGCAATAGTGGAGGGAGAGAGAAGAGATGGTAGAGGAGAATAGACCCGTTTAGTGAAAAAGAGAAATGTAAGAAAAGAGGAGAAAAATTGGGCGGGAATCCATACAAATCTCAGCCCTACAATTTATTGGAGAATAAATCTACACCCTTGAAAGATAGTTTGTGTCTTGGATAATTTGAAAAACCTGAGGTGTTTTATTATATAGATATATATCTGTTGCTTCAATTCTACTACATGTTGCGGAATGCTTTACATGATTCTGTAAGTGAATGTGATACACAGATGAGACACCTCTGTATTCGCTGGACAATTTATTGCACAGTGTCTCCTCATTTCTGTAATTCCTTGTTCATCTGCTGATTCTTCCTTTTTGTTCTTCGTGCTGACTTACCGCTGCCTTTGCAGCGAAACCACTGCATCTTCGTTTCTCCATCGAAGATCCGAATACATAATTAAAAATAAAAATGTATTCTCACCGACTCTCAAAATAAAATTAATTATTTATAAAGAATTACGGTCCAAATCACCGCAATATTCGATGGAAAAAAAAACAAAGGCCATAACGGAGAATCTATAATTAAGTAAATCATTATGCATCACAACGGTTAATTCTAAATCTAACATACACGCATATTAATAACTGAATTACTGTTGAATAACACGTAATTCATATTAGAATTTAATCACAATCGTTGGTTCTAATACTAACTGTTGTATTCGGCAAAAAAATAGTCTACGAATTTTAGATTGGATTATTAATACGGATTAATTTTAGATTACTCGGAGTTTAAAAATTTATCTTTTAATTCCGGTAGACTTGAATCAAGACTGTAATCTCGGATCTTTCGATGTATGATCATATTACCTGATCAGTGGAGACCTGGTGAGTGGACACTAAAATTGGCCGCCGTCTCTCTCTCAACTTTCTAAATTCTAAAAAATGTTGATGTTTATAAAATGAGTTATTATGACCTAAAATCACAATAAGTCTTATATTTATAAATTAAGTCAAATGAGGAGAGAGACCTAATCTGCATAATTAAATTGGCTTCCAAAAAAATTAAGAAATTATATATCAGTACCCCGTGATATATTTTGAATTCTTATAATTATAATTTATTTCACAAAATAATTATAAATTCGCTCCAATTTAATTATCTTATATCATTACGATAAGAGTACTTATTTGTCGAGTTATATAACAAATAATATGATTCTCCGTATTAATTTTTCAATACCTGCTTAGTGAAATTTTATTACTGATAATTTAATTTCACTAACATCTACAATTTTTGATTACCAAATTTAACTTATTTTATATGCTACCAGATTAAATTAAAAATTCACTAATCAGGTTTACTGGTAGTAACAAAATTTATGAATTTATTAAGGGGGTATAACAATTCAGAATTATTCTAAACACAGATTTCTTCGAAATATAATACTGATCATATTCTAATATTTATTATCCAAACTACATGGTCTATTGAAACAATAAGATTAAATCTCGCTCGTAATTAATTCAAAGTAATAAAATATTAAAACATGTCAGCATTCAATATTTTTCAGGATTAAGAATTTATAAGCCCTCGAGCAAACAGTAAAATTGTATATGTCCAATCATGTCAGTATATGAATTTTAATTTTATCTTTGGTCATGTTCAATACATTTCTGGTGTACCGAATACAATTTCCCTTGAATTATCGAATAAATTTCTGTGATTAAGATAAACTACTTAGATTGTGCTCGCAGCTATACTGATAGGATGTCAATCCTATCTAGGCTGTGAACTAATTTAATTATACTATAACAGGACTTCTGATCTTCTGTAAGTAAGCAAAACTCTACTTACCAGAATTCTTACTGTGTATTATTATCGACATACCACATATTAATTATAAATAATAACAATGTATTTTTCAAAAATACAGATATAAATGGGTTGAGACAATCTATTATTAATATAAAATGTCTGAACATGGTTTTACATATAAAAAACCCAACAAGTGGAGTACCTCTTGCCACACTGCAGTGTCTGGCATGGATGACACGAAATTGTGGTATATGCGGCTTGATCATATCAATGAGCATGACATGCAGAAGCTTCACAAGAAAAAATTATTGAAAGGTGTGAAGATGTGCAAGTTAGATTTCTACAAGTTTTGTGTATATGAAAAGTAACACAGGGTCAGTTTTAAGGCTGCCACACATACGAGTAAAGGGGTTCTCGACTATGTCCACTTAGATGTCTAGGGGTCACTGTTAGTTCCATCCCACACTATGGCTCATTACTTTGTCATCTTCATAGACAATTATTCCAGAAAAATATGGATTTATTTTATGAAGTAAAAGTGAAAGACACAGGTATAAAATTAGACAAACGGGAAGATAAAATATTTGAGGACAAACAATGACACAGGGTACAGAGAAAAAAAGTTTATGTCGTTCTGTGAGACAGAAGGCATTACTCGACACGTTACAGTGAGAGGAACTCCACAGCAGAATGAGGTTGCAGAACGTATGAATAGGACGTTGACTCGAAGGGCCAAGTGCATGAGGTTGAATGTAGATCTACTAAAGACCTTCCAAGCAGAAGCAGTTAATACAGCATACTATGTCATTAACAGATCACCATCCGTAGCCATTGATTTTAAGATTTCACGGGAAGCTTGGTTAGGTAAATCAGTTGATTTACTTAATTTCAAAATTTTTAGTTCTCCTGCGTATGTTCATGTGCAGAGTATAGAGAGATCAAAACTTGACGCTAAGTCAAGAAAGTGTATCTTTCTTGGCTATGAGAGTGGAGTAAAGGGGTACAGATTATGGGACCCAGTTTGTAGAAAGAAATTGATCAGTAGAGATGTGACATTTGATGAAGCATTTATGCTAAATCAAAATGAACAAGACTCGATTGATGACGGGTCAGTGAAGAAGACAGTTTTTGAGGTAGAGCTTGATGAAAAAAGCTTACCTAGTGAATCAGACAAAATGAACACAAACCAATAACAATAGCAGGAAGATCATGACAATAGAAAAAGACATAGAGAAACAGAACCTCAAAGCACTAGTCATGTACGATTTTGAAGTTATTGTAAGTTTTGCTCTAGTTGCCGGGAGTGGAGATCCTTCATCCTACAGGGAAGCTACAAGCAGTCAAGATAGAAAAATGGCTTATAACTATGACAGATGAGATAAAATCACTACACAAGAACAAGACGTGTGAGTTAGTCAAACTATCCAAACATCAAAAAGATGTTGGTTGCAAATGGGTTTACATAAGAAATGAAGCAGTGTCAGAGAAAGAGGTTGAAAAGTATAAAGCGCGTCTAGTAGCAAAGGGCTACTCTTAGAAAGAGGGTGTTGACTATAATAAAACATTTTCACTGGTAGTGAAGCACACGTCAATATGGATCATTTTGACAATTATGCCTATGCAAGACATGGAGTTCGAGCAGCTGGATATGAAGACAGCTTTCCTCCATAGAGATTTGGAGGAGCAAAATTATATGCAACAACATGAAGGGTTTAAGAAACTAGGTAAAGAAGATCATGTACGCTTACAGAAGAAATCCTTGTATGGATTAAAGTAGTTTCACAGGCAGTGGTACAAAAGTCCTGATAAGTTCATAGTGATACATGGGTACACGCGTTGTGAGTATGATTGCTGTACTATTTTAGAATACTTACAGATGATTTAATAATATTGTTACCTTCGTATGTCGATGACATGGTAGTGGCTGTAAAGAATAAAGAGATTAACAATCTCAAGACTTTGTTGAATAGTGAATTTAACATGAAGGATCTTGGACTTGCCAAAAAGATTCTTGGGATTAAAATTTACAGGGACAAGAAGGGTAGGAAACCGTGGTTGTCTCAAAAAGAGTATCTACAGAAGGTGTTAGAACGGTTCAACATGCAGGCTAAAAAATCGGCCAGCACGCCTTTGGCAGCACACTTTAGATTGTTTTCACGGTTGTGTCCCAGCTCAGAGGAGGAGATGAAACTCATGTCAAAATTTTCGTACGCGAATGCAGTCAGATGTCTTATGTACCTTATGGTATGCACAAGACCTGACATTTCATAGAAAATCAACATGGTGAGCAGATACATGGAAAATTCAGGAAAAGTCTATTGGGATGGGGTAAAGTGGATTCTCAGATATCTGGTTGGCACTCGGGATATATGCATCATGTATAACAGGGAAGGAGCTTCTGCAGATGTAGTTCACTATGTTGATGGCGACTATGCAAGAGATCTTGATTCAAGAAGATCTATGATGAGGTTCGCATTTACTCTTGTTGGTGGTCCAATTTACTAAAATTTTATACTTCAGGATACAACTGCATTGTCAACTACAGAAAAAGAGTACATAACGGCAATAGAAGCTTCAAAAGAGGTAGTTTGGTTGAAGGGTTTGGTCAGCGAGTTTGGTTTGGTGCAGGACAATGTGTTGCTGCACAGTGATAGTCAGAGCGCGATTCATTTAGAAAAGAATCAAGTATACAGTGTAAGAACAAAATATATTGATGTACGGTATCACAGGATTTGAGAGTGTGTCAAGCCCCGTCCCGACCACCAGGCATAGAACCTGAGGATGGGTACTACACCCATCGTACTTAACAACATACACAATATTCTGAGCATAATTTTTTTTTTCTTTTAACATAACATCACGACTTCATTCCTGGGCCCATTATAATATTCAAAACATACATAAGAGGCTCACAGCCTTAACAACATCACACCATTAGTTACATTCCAAAAAGATAAAATGGTGTTTCCAAGACTTGACTCTCTACTACATTCCCTAAAGCTTAAGACCACAGTAGACACCACCAAACATCGCCTTAACTTCAATACCTGCCAAAAACATCAATCTGTGTGGGGGTGAGCTAAAGTCTACGTGCTCACCAATCACAAGCAATAGTATTATTGTAATAACCCATAAATTAATATTTAGATAATTTAATTAAATTGGGGCCGAATGTATATTTTAAAAGAAATAGAGTATTGACATGTGCATTTTAACAATTTAAGAGGGAGTGGAGTGTAATTTAAAGGAAGGTTGATTTGATCTCCTGACTAATGTCAGGAGATTGGGGTTGGGTTGGTGAGATATCACATCCTGTTGGAGAAGTTTCTGGAGAGAGAGAGAGGGAGGGGAGCTCGTTCGAAGGAAGAAGAAGGATAAGTAGCTGGTTTAGGGGAAGAAGAGGAAGAAGGAGTTAGGCCAAAGAAGAGGGAGGAGAGGAGCTTGTCACCATTGTGAAGTTCCTTCAAAATTGGGAGGTAAGAATTAAATTTTCTTGATCTTAAAAATGTTAAACTCCATGAGAAAACATATAACTCCTTTTTGGTTCAAAGGTAAAGCTTTCTAATCTTGGTTTTCTGTTAGAGAGAGAAAAAAGCCTTTTTTTGGAAAATTGAGGGGTGGGTTGTTGTTGTTGAGGGAGGCATGTTGTGGTAAGAGGTTGAATAAATTGAGATTAATTGATAGAATCTTCCTCTCTTGATTCATGAGATTTCAGAACCATTTTTGGTTATAAACTCTGCATAATTTCTTTTCTTTTAATTCTTTGAAATTCTTAGTCGGAGGAGGAAAGTTGAAGTTTCAAAAGTATAATCTTGTTAAATTCGGATTCCACAAAGAATTATGGAGTAATGAAAGTTAGGGGTATGTAAGAGGGTGATATTAGTGTGTTGTTGAACTCCATTTGAAGTAGAAAAACCCATTTTTTCCAACCCAAACAGAGCTTAAACCAGTCATTTCAGAAAAACAGAGCAGAAGCTCTTTTCCATAGCATGAGTCGACCAATGAGGTGGTGGTATCGACTCATAACATGCCAAAACCACGTTCATTGGACAACCGACGGCGTGAGTTGACACAAGTGGGAGTGTGAGTCAACCCACGAGCTTTCAGCTCTCGGGACTTTTTGCAGTCGGGGGATTGGGTCGAGACAAGGAGGTTGTGAGTCGACCCATTCACTTTTAGCTCTTTGTAATTTTTGCAGGCTGGAGATTGAGTCGACCCACGGTGTGCGTGAGTCGACCCAATCCAGCGTTGGGGGCGTGAGTCGATCCCAGGGGCTTGGGGTGTCGACCCAGCCTTAGGGCGCGTACGAGGTGAGTCGACCAAAGCAGCCCCGCGTCGACTCAAGGCCCTTGTTGGCTGCTGTGGGTGTCGACTCATGGTGGGCGTGAGTCGACTCATTGGGGCACAAAAATTAATGTTTTACCATGATGTTTTGGGGCTTTTATGGACCATTTTGGCCCTATGTTCCTTAATGAAAAATGTCCCTAATAAGTGTATCTAACCTATAAAAATATGAAAGAAAAGAGTTATGTAAGTTTGGGGCCAATTCTTAATTACTATTGTTATGAACTATAGGTTCCGAGAAAGTAGCGGAGGAAGACGGTTCGGTTCCTCGTACTTGAGAGGATTCTCTTAAAACTTTTGACTCGAAGGTGAGAGTGGCTAGTTTACTAAAGTAGAATGTGATGCATGTACCTTTCTTTAAATGCTTTGATGAATCTTTTCTTCATAAAGATATGTGCTTATGATTAGAAGATGATATGACGAGGAATGGTGTGAATTATCTAGCTTGTGTAATCATTACCTTATGTTGACGTGAAGTTATATCCTCAAGTGATGTTGTAGCTACATGATGTATTGTGTGAGCATGTGCATTAAACTAATGAAGCATCTATCTCATGCCCGAAGGTGAGGGCAATAATGCACACTCCAAGGGGAAACCCGAAGGTGAGGGTCGTGTAACACACCCCATTAGAGAAAAAGCCTGAAGGTGAGGGCAGTGTGACACACCCCATTGGAGCATTTCCGAAGATGAGGGCCATGCAATATGTTAAGTACACAATGACATATCATATGTTGTGAAGCATGATCATGGATCTTGGTGTTAATCCAAAATTGACGATTGTATTCGTTCCAAATTAAAAGATGTTGGAGCTTCATGATGAGCTTGGTTGAGTGACTCAATATTGTGTTTGATTTACATATTTCATTATTGTATTTCACTTTATACTAAGTCCACTCTCCTGTAACCTTGTGGTTTCATATCCTTAGCTTTTGGGGTAGATGTATATCCACATGTGCCATGAGGAGGAGCGACGAGGAGTTATATTCCAACCTTTTGTGTAGATGTTTTCTTATGGATGTAACATGAAACAATATAGTATGGATGTTAGTAATGATGTATTCCAAAATGATGCTTTTGATTAGTATGCTTGAATGTAATTAATAGAATGTGAATGATGGCATTTTAAGTAATTAATCGAATTATTCAAAGGGTTTTTGAAATGATGATTGTACGAGTTGACTGGGTCACCCCATCCCGAGTGGGAAATATTACCCTCGGGGAAGCGGGTGTGACAGCAGTCGTCAACTTCTCCTTCAACTCCTTAAAGCTCCATTCGCATTGTTCGGTCCACTCAAATTTCACGTTCTTTTGAGTCAGGTGAGTCAACGGCTTCGCTATCAAGGAAAAGTCCTTCACGAACCTTCTATAATATCCTGCTAGGCCCAAGAAACTTTGAATTTCTGCGATATTAGTTGGCCTTCTCCAATCAATCACCACTTCTACCTTCTTCGTGTCCACCCGAATCCCCTCACCCGAAATAATATGCCCCAAGAAGACAACACTGTTCAACCAAAATTTGCATTTATTTAATTTGGCGTACAATCTATGATCCCTCAATGTCTGCAGTACTATCCTCAAATGCTCCGTGTGATCCTTCATACCCTGTGAATAAACCAAACTATCATCGATAAACACGATCACAAACTTGTCCAGGTAATCCCGAAACACCCGGTTCATAAGATCCATGAATGCGGCCGGTGCATTAGTTAGCCCAAATGGCATCACCTCAAATTCATAATGACCGTACTGGGTTCGAAATGCAGTATTGGATATGTCCGACTCCTTCACCTTCAATTGGTGATAACCCGACCTCAAATCAATTTTTGAGAACACACAAGCTTCCCGAAGTTGATCAAATAAGTCATCTATTCTTGGCGACGGATACTTGTTTTTCACCGTAACCCTATTCAATTGTTGGTAATCGATGCACATTCTTAGGGTCCCATCATTCTTCCTTACAAACAACACAGGCGCTTCCCACG
This sequence comes from Aequorea victoria, assembly GCA_032361285.1. Classification (NCBI taxonomy): domain Eukaryota; kingdom Metazoa; phylum Cnidaria; class Hydrozoa; order Leptothecata; family Aequoreidae; genus Aequorea; species Aequorea victoria. The sequence goes on along the minus strand of JAUTBS010340651.1, from coordinate 7,059 downwards.
GTGAGACACTAGGTCGAATGAAACCCTTCTCCAACAGCTCCTGTAACTGCTCTTTCAACTCTCTCAACTCTTTCAACTCTATGGGGGACATACGGTATGGTGCAATAGAGATAGACGATGTGCCTGGGTATATCTCAATAGCAAACTCAATCTCCCGATCAATAGGTAACCCCGATAAACTATCTGGGAAAACATCCAAAAAATCACATATTTCCGGTATCCCAGAAAGTTCTTCTTTCTCTACCTCCGAGTCTACAACATGCGCTAAAAACTCTTGACACCCTTTTCTTAATAGCTTGGTTGCCTTAAAGGCCGATACGAAACATGTGGGCGTCCCAACCTTCTCAATATGAAAGACGAATTCCTCTTCTCCAAGAATTTTAAAGATCACCCTTTTTTTAAACAGTCTAAAGAAGCATGGTACATGAACAACCAGTCCATTCCAAGAATGAGATCAAACTCTCTCATAAGAAGGGGCATAACGTCAACGTTCATCTCTTATTCTTCTATTCTTAAAGGGCACCTTCTATATATGGTATTAATCGACATTTCCTCTCCAAGAGGAGTGGTAATGGTGACAGTGAAATATAGGGGCTCAGGCACAACATCTTTTACTCTTGATATAAACATAGGTGCAATGAAAGAATGTGTCGAGCCTGGATCGATAAGAATATAAGCAGGCTTATCAAAAGAAATAATGGTACCTGTCACGACTTCTAGCGTGGCACGCGCATCTCGCCGAGTGATAGCGAAAACACGTCCCGGTATAACTGGCATCTCTGATGCATCTCCCTTCTCTTTATTCAGTACTGACTCCACTGTCCCACTGTTCATAGTCTTTCTACTACCCAAGGAAGATGCGGCTGGTGTAATTCGCTGTCTACAGTTGTTTTCCATGTGTCCCGGCTGATTACATCGATAACATACACTCTCCTTCCTAGGATAATCCCTTATGAAATGATCTGGGGTTCCGCATCTAAAACATGCTGGGCCTTTTCCTTTCTCACTCTTACTAAAATTTCTCGTGCTTGACTGGTTTCCCTTGAATCTCGTGCACTTTGCCGTGGGTGGAAAGCCTTGGCTTCGAAAAGTCAGTGGTTTGTTTGTAGCATCCTTGAAATTAGTCCTTCCCGGCCTATCAGATAATGCATTACCAAATTTCCTCTTTTTGAAGTCCTCTCGCCTTCCAATACCTCATTTGACATCCCTTTCAACCATACGGGTCTTGTTCACCAAATTGGCATAGCTACTGATTTCTAGCCCAGTTAGTCTTGTTATGATAGCATAATCTAATCCCCTCTAAAATCCACGATATTTACCTTTCTCCTCTTGAACTAGCAACGGTGCATACCGTGATATTTACCTTTCTAGCCCAGTTAGTCTTGTTCACCAAAGGTTCTAAGTTTCAAATAAAAGAGGTGTTTCATGGTTTAAAACTCCTTAGGAGCTTAAAGAAACAGTTCTTACCTCAAGAACTTACAAGAGAACTCGACAATGGCAGTGAAACCCCTCTCTTTCCTTTCTTCTTCTTCTATTTTCCTTCTTCTCCAGCTTCTTCTTCTCTCTCACTCCGAAACTTTTCCCATAATTCTCTCTCTCTCTTTATCAACAGACAGAATGTCTTTTCTCCCACCTACCAGCCCCCAAATCTTCTGACTTATGTTAAGAGGTCAAATCTCACATCCCACAATTACACACAACTCCCCTCCTCACAAGGTATTTACACACTTTACCTCCTTATTTCTCTCGAAATACCAAAATGGCCCTAATTAATTATTTTAAATGGAAATTAATTTATGGGATGTTACATTCTTGCTCCCTAGTTTATTTGATTCCCTACTATTTTCAGACCCAGTTTGAGTCTGGCTGTTAGACTCTTTCTCAAGTTCTGACCCCGAGTTTTTCTTAGATCCCGCTGCTATTATTGATTCTTCTCATATCTACGATTCTATTCTCATCCTTACTTCTGCTTCTATTTCTATTTCTATCTGTTTTTGCTCTTGCTTTTGTCCCTATTTCTGGTTCTGTTCCTATTTTTGCTCCTGGTTCTTCCTCTGTCCCGGATCCTATTCCTATTCCTGTACTCCCTGGTTCCCCTCTGATTCCTTTTCTGGGTTGCTTATGTCTGGTAGGGTGCCAAAAGTAGAAAGATCATCATCATCGGGATAAAAAAGGGGGTGAGTTTAGGTCATTCAGCAGTGGATTGGTAGTAACGTTAAGCATGGCTGCCGTTGGAGGAGGGATCACCTTGTTATCAATCAAGTCCTGAATCTTGTGTCAAAACCTCAAGAGATCTTGAATGACATGCCCAGACATCTGATGCTATTCACAGCACCTATCAGGGTTGTGTCTGGGTAGGAGTGGATTGGAAAGAGGCATAAGATCGAGGGGCTTTAGGTGCCCTTTTTCCATCAACCTCAAAAATAACACAGAGAGTGGTACATTTAGGGGACTGAATGTCTAGAATGGTCTGATAGGAACCGATGGTCTAGCCTACCTTGGTTGAGGGTTAATAAGGTCCACTTCTGCAACCCTTGGCATGTTAACGTTGGGTGGATTTTGGCTAGCCTGGTTGGTTGGATAGCTATTCTGACTCTGATAGTTCTAACCCTAATAAATCATCTGAGGTTTTTATTGACTTATACCCGCTTCTGTTCTGACTTCTGTTCTCTTGATTTCTCCCGACTTAAGGGCATCCTCAATTTGGATACCTACATCAAACAACTGCTTAAAAGTCATGAGCGGCTGAGTAATGAGGTACTTTTTGAACTGAGACTGCAAGTTCTTTACCACCGTCCAGACTTGTTTTTTCTCTGTAGGTCGGTTGGTCATCTTGGCTGCTTTTTCTCACCAGCGGGTCAGAAATGTCAACAAAAGCTTCTCGGGGGTTCTGTTTTGTGGTCTCCAGCTCCCTTATAGTCATGTCCAGCTGGACGTTATAGTTGTACTACCCAACAAATATAGTAGAAATGTCTTTCCAAGTTCTAATTTGGATGGCTTCTAATGTTAGAAACCAACGTTGAGCAGATCCTGAGAGGGACCGGTGGAAGAGTTACGCTTTCAGCTAATCGTCGATGCCCATGGGAGATGTGGTACCAACATACATCCGTAGGTGAATCATAGGATCTTCGGTACCATCAAATTCTTCTATATGTGGCATCTTGAATGTCTCAGATAGTTTAGCGTCGGGAAATAGACCGAGTCCTTCAACATCAAGCATGCATTCATCGACTCCTCTGGCTTTCCTCAACACCTTTTCTAACCTATCTATCTTATCAGATAGTAAGGCTTTTCGGGCCAAGGTTGGGTCTATCATAGCAGTAGTAGTAGTAGTAGCAGTAGCAGTAACAGTAGCAGTAGTAGCAGCTGGTAGAGCAACATTAGCAGCTGGCTGGACATCATTGAAGATAATAGCAGCGGGTCTATTTCCTAAGGGATCTGTGTTGTATTGTTCTTTGTCCCAAAGTTGGTTATTGGCTACTTCGTCCTGTGGATTTCGCGAAACCTGATTCAGTTATAGGGACCAGATCTCTGCTTGGCATTGAACCTAGGCCTGGGTCTGTTCCTAGAGCGTAAGGGTCATGCCTTCTAGAGCTCGTTGCATCTCCGACAGAGTTTGGATCAATGCAACATTCGTATCACCATCTCCCGCCATTGTGTTTTCTAGATTGGGGTCTGATCTTTTGAGTCTTCCGCTTGGTAACCGAATCCAGGTGGGCATAACATCAGAGCTTGAAGAAGTAATAATAAACCCTAATAGATAAAATAAGAGATGGGAAATGAATCAGCTCGTAATACTTTACAGCTTGTGATGAGAAGGGCGAAGCAGAACAACGACGCTAAATAACAGGGAACAAGACGAGTAGCCAAGATCCGGTGAAGAAGCGCGTAATAACCCCAAAGAAGAGCAAAAACAAAAAAGGTTGTGGGTAACGATACCTGGCTTAAAATGAAAAAAGAAAAGTGGAGCCTCGGCTCAATGAGAATGAGTCTCAGCTCGACGATAAAGGAACTCAAGATTTCTTCAAAAAATCCTAAGCGAGAGAAACAAAGGGTGCGGACTATAAAACTCGGCTTAAAAATAAAAAAGACATAGAGATACTGGATCTCTAGACCTAAAAAAGGGGTTGTAGGAAAAACCCATCTCAAAAGAGCGTTGGAATTGCCTCAACACCTCGAGATTCACGAAGATCCCAAATATGGTATGAAGAAGGTGCGGGCAAGACCCAAATTTCCATTGAGACTCTGAATCTCAAACGACAGACAAAATAAAGATTTGTGATCCGAAGCTTGCCTTTCCATCTGAGACCAGAGTCTCAAACGGCAGACTAAAATAAGGGGTTTGCGAGCCAGAGCTCGGCTTTCCGTTTGAGATCAGAATCTCAAATGGCAGACTAAAATAAGGTTTGCGAGTCAGAGCTCGGATTTCTGTTTGAGACCGGAGTCTCAAATGGCAGACTAAAAGATTCGAGGGTGCGGGACGATACCGACTTGCCCTCTCTGTCGAGTCACAGAAGCCTGAGTCTCTACGGGCAAAGAAAAAAAGGAAAAATATGGGCACAGGACGATACCGGCCTATCCGTCGAGATGTATCTCTACGGCCAAAGAAAAAAAAGTTTTTGTGAGAGGGGCCCGGCTTGTCCACTGAGACTCTGAATCTTAAACGGTAGACGAAAATACCGATGGTGCGGGATGATACCGACTTGCCCTCTCCATCGAGTCTCAGAAGCCTGAGTCTCGACGGATGAAGAAAAAAGGAAAAATATGGGCACGGGACGATACCGGTCTATCCGTCGAGACTCTGAATCTCTATGGCCAAAACAAAAAAAGTTTTGCGGGAGGAGCCCGACTTCCGTCTAAACTTATCTCTCTATGGATAAAATAAAAGAAAGGTTGCGGGAAGCCCCGGCTTCCGTCGAAACTCTGAATCACTAGGGATAGAAAAAAAAAAAGCAAGGTTTCGGAAGAGTAACCAAAGGGAAAAAACTTTTCACCAAGCGGCTAGAAAGGTGCGGGCTTGGTAGCGCGATTTTCTGTCACCAAGAGGCTAGAAGGGTGCGGGTTTGGTAGCACGACTTTCTGTCGAGACTTATCTCTCTACGGCTATAGAAATAAAAGAAAGGTTGCGGGACAGACCCGGCTTTCGTCGAGACTCTGAATATCTATGATTAAAAAAAGGGATGGGAGCCGAAGCGCGACCTTTTCGAATGAGGATGAACTCGTGCGATAAGGGAGGTCGTGTTGTGGGACGATACCGACTTAAGCCGACGAGCCGGAGCTCAAACGACGAAGGATGTAGGACAAAATCGACTTATACCTTGACATAACTAATTCGATAAAAGGGGTCTGTCGTGACAAAGACCGACTTACACAGTGAAGGGAATGCGGTGACAAAGTTTGACTTACACAATAACGGAGATGCGGTGACAAACGCCGACTTACGCAATAAAGGAGATGCAGTGACAAAGACCGACTTACATTATTAGTTTTTCTGTCTTAAGAAGATGAAAAATGGAGGACTATCATCAGGAAAGATTGAGCCTTGGCTCGATAGTGAAGAAACTCGAAACTCAAGAAATTCCGGGTGAACTGAACACAAAGAGGAAAGGCGCAGGACCTAACCAAAAGTTTAACTAGATCTCGGCCCAATTACTAAGAGACTCGAGATGACCAATGGAGGGTCCCAAAAACAAAGAGGTATAGGTCGGTGAAAACCCGGCTCTTACGAAAGAGAGGAGGTTGGGCTAATAGTCCAATGACCGCGAAGGTTCGGGACAATCCCAGAGGGGTCTTAAAACAAAAAGAACAATGTACGGGTTGATGAGACCCGGTCCTAGATGCAAAAGAGAGAAGTTGGGTTCGAAACCTAACGACTCAAAGGTTTGAGACATCCTCGGGAGGTCTCGAAAGGGAAATGAGGCAAAGGGTCTATGAAACCCCAGCTCAAAGAAAACGACAAGAGGGGCTAGGAAAAAAGCCTAACGGCGTCAAACCACGTGATGACCAATGGAGGGTCCTGAGAAAGAGAAGGAGACACGGGCGATAAAACCCGACTCAACAAAGAAACGACAAAAACTAGGCAACGGCCTAACGACGTCAAACATGGGACAACCCACGGAAGGTCCCAGGAAAGAGAAAGCGAGACTTGGGTGATGAAATCCGATCTCAAAAGAAGCGACAAAGGTTAGGCAACGGCCTAATGGTGTCAAAATTGAGAAAACTCACAGAGGGTCCCGAGAAAGAGAAAGTGAGACTCGGGTGATGAAAACCCAGTCTCGAAAGAAATGACAAGGTTAGGCAATGGCCTAACGGCGTCAAAACTGGAAAAACCTACGGAGGGCCCCGGAAAAGAGAAAGCGAGACTCGGGTGATGAAAACTGAGTCTCAAAAGAAGCGACAAGGTTAGGCAATGGCCTAACGGCGTCAAAACAAGAAAAACCCACGGAGGATCCCGGGAAAGAGAAAGTGAGACTCGAGTGATGAAACCCAAGTTCAAAAGAAATGACAGAGGTTAGGCAACGGCCTAATGATGTCAAAATCGGGAAAGAAAAAATGAGATTTGGGTGATGAAACCTGGTCCCAAAAGAAAGAAAAGAGCTACTCTAATCACTCAAAAGCAAACACAAAATAAAAACACGTAACCTATAAGGGTATTTATTCTAAATGGAAAGTTCTAAGCTTAACTAAATGCATATGAAAAGACTTCGTAGTCCAGTAACCGGGTACCTTCTGAATAGAATCAAGAATATACCTCTCCGATCAAGTATTACCTGTCCAGGTCAAACAGTACGCAGTGAACCTTTTTGCCTGTATTCAAAGGGGCATACGGCCAGAAGGCTTGCCTACTTCCCCCATATAGCTCTAAGACAGTAAACCACCGAAGCGAATGGTAGGTAAGCATTTGTCTTATTTTATTTTCTCCTTTCTTCTTTTGTTTTGGAAAAGTACCCAATGAAAAAGGGAAAAATGGAGATGGGAAACCATGCATGCAATGCTAATACTAATGATAAATTTAAGACAAGAACAATTGGAATGTTTTTCAAGTTTGGCTCACTTTTA
>JAUTBS010340540.1:0-10611 GCA_032361285.1 Aequorea victoria | reverse complement strand
TAATCCATTAAATATATTTTAAAATTTAAATTTTTACGGATTTTATACATTTATCTAGGGACAAAAATAGGTCAGTTAATTACGTTGGCAATACGTACGACACAACCTAAAGTTTGTCGGGACGAATAGAGATCCAGCCAAAATGGGTCCCAATCGAACCGTAAGACCATGAGCAAAGTAAGCGAAATGCGTTACACCGGATTGGGCAGATCGATGGAAAGTCATTCCTTCTCGGGAAACATCGATACGTCCGGACCGTAAGACCATGAGTGAAGCAGGGGAAATGCGTTACACCGGATCAGGCAGATCGAAGGGAAGCCCTTCCTTCTCAGAAAATATCGATATGTAACCCAACTCGGAATTAATTAAAAATATTAAAAAAATAGAAAAATGTGCAAACATTTATCTTGGGACAAAAATAGGTCAATTAATTACCTCGGAAATACGTACGACACAACCTAAAGCTGGTCGGGACGAACAGAAATTCAGCCAAAATGGGACGCATTCAGACCGTAAGACCACGAGCCAAGAAGGCAAAATGCATTGCACCAGACCGGGCAAATCGAAGAGAAGCCATTCTTTCTTGGGAAACGTCGATACATAACCCAAATCGGACTTAATTAAAAATATGAAAAAACTCTAAAAAAATGTGCAAACATTTATCTAGGAACAAAAATAGATCAGTTAATTCCCTCGAAAATACGTACAACACAACCTAAAGTTGGTTGGGAGGAAGAAAGTTCCAGCCAAAATGGGACGCATTCGGACCGTAAGACTACGAGTCAAGCAGGCGAAATGTGTTACACCAGATCGGGTAGATCGAAGGGAAGCCCTTCCTTCTCGGGAAACGTCGATATTTAACCCAAATTGGAATTAATTCATAATATTAAAAAACTCCTAGAAAATTATGTAAACATTTATCTAGGGACAAAAATAGGACAGCTTATTATCTCGGAAATACGTACGATACAACCTAAAGTTGGTCGGGACGAACAGAGATCTAGCCAAAATGGGACACATTCGGACCGTAAGACTACGAGCCACATAGGCAAAATGCGTTACACCGGATCGTACAGATCGAAGGGAACCCCTTCTTTCTCGGGAAATGTCGTTTCATAACTGAAATGGGAATTCATTAAAAATAGGTTAGTTAATTCTATCTGGAATACGTATGACACAACTTAAAGTTGGCCGGGACGAACAGAGATCCAGCCAAAATGGGATGCATTCGTACCGTAAGATCACGAGCCAAGCAGGCGAAATGCGTTACACCAGATCAGGCAGATTGAAGGAAAACCCTTCCTTCTCGGGAAATGTCTATACATAACCCATGTCGGAATTAGTTAAAAATATTATAAAACCCCAAAAAAATGTGCAAACATTTGTTTAGGGACAAGGACAGGCCAGTTAATTGCTTTGGAATTACGTACGACACAACCTAAAGTTAGTCAGGACGAACAGAGATCCAGACAAAATGGGACGCATTTGGACCGTACGACCATGAGCCAATCAGGCAAAATGCATTACACTGGATCGGGAAGATCGAAGGAAAACCCTTCCTTCTCGGGAAACGTCAATACGTAACCCAAAATCGGAGTTAATTAAAAATATTAAAAAACATTTTAAAAAATGTGCAAACATCTATCTAGAGAAAAAAACACGTCAGTTAATTCACTCGGGAATACGTACAACACAACCTAAATTTAGTCAAGACGAACAGAGATCCAGCCAAAATGGGACGTATTCAGACCATAAGCCCACAAGCCAAGCAAGAGAAATGCGTTACAATAAATCGGGCAGATCGAAGGAAAGACTTTCTTTCTTGGGAAACGTCGATACATAACCTAAGTCGGAGTTAATTAAAAATATTAAAGAACCCCTAGAAAAATGTGCAAACATTTATCTAGGGAGAAAAATAGGTCAGTTAATTTCCTCGAGAATACGTACAACACAATCTAAAGTTGGTCAGGATGAACAGAGATCCAGCCAAAATGGGAAGCATTCGGCCCATAAGGCCACAAGACAAGCAGGCAAAATGCGTTACACCGGATATGGCAGATCGAAAGGAAGCCCTTCCTTCTCGACAAACGCCGATACGTAACCCAAGTCGGAGTTAATTAAAAATATTAAAAACTACCTAGAAAAATATGTAAACATTTATCTTGGGAAAAAAATAGGTTAGTTACTTACCTCAAAAACACGTACAACACAACCTAAAGTTGGTCGGGACGAACAGAGATCTAGCCAAAATGGGACGCATTCGGATCGAACAAATCAAAGGGAAGCCCTTTTTTCTTTGGAAATATCGATGCGTAACCCAAATTGGAATTAATTAAAAATATTAAAACCCTTAGAAAAATGTGCAAACATTTGTCTAGGGACAAAACCAGGTCAGTTAATATATTTAGGAATACGTACGATAAAACCTAAAGTTAGTCAGGACGAACAGAGATCGAAACAAAATGGGACGCATTCGAATCGTAAGACCACCACCCAAGCAGGCGAAATGCATTACACCAGATCGGGCAGATCGAAGGGAACCCCTTCCTTCTCGGGAAATGTCGATACGTAACCCATAATCAGAGTTAATTAAAAATATTAAAAAACCCTTGAAAAAATGTGCAAATATTTATGTAGGGACAAAAACAGGTCAGTTAATTCCCTCGAGAATACGTACGACACAACCTAAAGTTGGTCGGGACAAACAGAGATCCAACCAAAATGGGTCGCATTCAGACCGTAAGACCACGAGCCAGGCAGGCAAAATGCGTTACACCGGATCGGGCAGATCGAAGGGAATCCCTTCTTTCTCGGGAAATGTGGATACGTAACCCAAGTCAGAGTTAATTAAAAACAATAAAGAAGCCCTCAAAAAAATGTGCAAACATCTGTCTAGGGATAAAATAGATTAGTTAATTCCCTTAGGAATATGTATGACACAACCTAAACTTGGTCAGGATGAATAGAGATCCAGCCAAAATGGGACGCATTTGGACCGCAAGACCATGAGCCAAGCAGGCGAAATGCATTACACTGGATCGGGTAGATCGAAGGGAAGCCCTTCCTTCTCAGAAAACGTCGATACATAACCCAAATGCGAGTTGATTAAAAATATTAAAAAAACCCTTAAGAAAAATGTGCAAACATTTATCTAGGGTAAAAAACAGATAAGTTAATTATCTCGGGAATACGTACGACACAACCTGAAGTTGGTTGGGACGAATAGAGATCCAACCAAAATGGGGCCATTCGGATCGTCCACTAAGCCGTCGAATGCAGGACCTAATGTCTAACACCGGATCGTGCAAATCGAAGGGAAACCTTTCCTTCTCGGGAAACATCGATACGTCACCCAAGTTGGAATTAATTAAAAATATTAAAGAATTCTTAGAAAAATGTGCAAGCATTTTCCTAGGGACACAAAAAATTATTATTAAAAATAAAAATTTCCCTAGAAAAATGTGAAAATGTTTGTTCTAAAGATAAAAATAAAATTCTACCTCAGGAAGCGTTAACCCGTAACCCGATAGCAGGAAAACAAATCAAAGTTTCCCTTGAGAAACATGAAAACATTTTTGAGGGACAAAAACAAAATTTCCACTACGGGAAGCGTTAACACGCAACCCAACGGCAAAAATCTAAAAAATACACATATGCAAAAAATGGAATAAAAAAATACGGGGTTCAACCTAATCGTACAATGTTTCTAAGTTTAGATCTATTTTATTTTTTAGGATTCAAGTTATTTAGGTGTTCCGAGAAATCATCCATCCAAACGCTTCGGGCCTACCCTATGCATACATCTAAGTCCAAAATTCTTTTCTTTTATTTTTTTTGGATTTTATTTGGTTTAAATATTGAAAAAATGAAATAGAAAACGAAATAGACATACATGGCGGTTCAACGCCGAGAAATGAAGACCCGAATATTGAAGCAGCAAGATCGGGTTTGTGCTGGTGTCGGCATCGTAAAAGCGGCTGGCTGACAGTAACTCCCACGAAAGGGCTGGGGGATCATACCTCGCCGGGTCAAAACCGCCCGACATCTCAGTAGCCAGATGCCCACTAAAGGGATCTGGGACCTGAGGGTTGTCCACCGCTGGCTCCTCAACAGTGTGCCTGCCCTCCTCCATAGCCCAGGCGGCGTCAGCGGGGTCTAGTAGGTCGTCCATGACAGTAGAATGCTGAGAGCCCTCTACCTGGTGCGAATGGCTGGAAGAACTGCCAGGTAGCAATATAAAGGAATCCAGGTTCCTGAAGAATGAGTCAGTGCTCTAGGTCCCACCGGATTGTACGGGGACCACTGCGACATCGGCTGAGGCATCAGCCGATAGAACTGCGGGAGTAGGGTCTTCCTCGTGACCCAGGCCATCTTGGCCAGGATTCGCGCTGCAGTCGGCTGGTCATCATTGCTGGCCATATCAGAAATGTCGTCAGAAGATTGGAAGTCGAGAGAGTAGAGAGCGTCGGCAGAATCGCGTACGGACAAAATGAACAACAACCCGAACTTAAACTAAAAATGCGACTCTTAGCATACCTGGTGCTGCACCACTTCCTTCCCTTGGGGGCCAGGTCAACCAATCATCATCTAGCTCAGCACCACTTCCTTCCACATGGCACTAATCAGTCCAATCGACACCTGGCACTGCGCTATCTCTTTCCCCATGATGCCAAGACACATGGCATCAGCGACGTGTCCACCTCCCGTTCGTCAAATTTATCAGTTTCAAAATTATAATTTCAAAATTTGGGGTCCGTCCCCAATTATATGAAACTTTTAAAATTATTTTCGATCGCTGATTATCTTTCTTATCAACTAAGCTTCGTCCTCATACATGAAATTCCAAATAAGGTCCATCTCACAACCTAAAGTTGAGTGCTTTGGGTCCGTCCCTCGCCCTAAAAACCAAATAAACCAGTTCGTCTCATGATCTTAAAATGAGTATCTTGGGTCCTACATGACCTTAAACTACACACGAGGTCCGAAAGGACTTTAAACTGATGCACGCAGTTCAGCACGACTATAAACTGATGCACGCAGTCTGACACAATTATAAATTGATGCATATAGTCCAACATGACTTTGAACTAAGCACGCAGTCCACTCATGACTTTAAAAGGATAAACTTTGCACGTTTTTCATTTTTGTTTGTTTGTTTTTGTTTTTGTTTTGACCTAAGAACGGTTTAATCAAAAGGGACTTTCTATGGTACTTTGACATTCACTAACCCACGCATTGCAGTGAGAGTTCTGTCAAAAAAGGACAACTGTAGATACTCTAATTTTGCCTAAACCGCGCTTAGGCCGATTCCTCTAGCTTCCGATGATGAATGCATACATAAGCCGCGTCAAAAGAGGCTCCGTGCAGGTTGAGCGGTAGAAAATAAGAACACATAAAACAGATCTAAACTTAGAAACATTGTACCATTAGGTTGAACCCCAAATTTCTTTATTCCATTTTGTTTCATGTGTATGTTTTTGAGATTTCCGCCGTTTGGTTGTGTGTTAACGCTTCCCGTAGTGGAAATTTTGTTTTTCTCCCTAGACAATGTTTTCACATTTTTCGAGGGAAACTTTGATTTGTTTTCCCGCTATCGGGTTGCGGGTTAACGCTTCCTGAGACGGAGTTTTATTTTTGTCTTTTCAGCAAACATTTTCATGTTTTTCTAGGAGATTTCTTATTTTTAATAATAATTTTTTTGTGTCTCTAAACAAATGCTTGCACATTTTTCTAGAGAATTTTTAATATTTTTAATTAATTCCAACTTGGGTTAGGTATCGACGTTTCTCGAGAAGGAAGGGTTTCCCTTCGATCCGCCCGATTTGATTTAACATATTGGGTCCTATGTTCGACGGCTTAGTGGACGATCCGAATGGTCCCATTTTGGCTGGATCTCTGTTCAACTTGACCAACTTTAGGTTGTGTCGTACGTATTCCCGAGGGAATTGACTGACCTATTTTTCCCCAAGATTAACGTTTTCACATTTTTCGAGGGGGTTTTAATATTTTTAATTAACTCTGACTTGGGTTATGTATTGACATTTCCCGAGAAGGAAGGGCTTCCCTTCGATCTGCTCGATCCGGTGTAACATATTGGGTCCTGCGTTTGACGGCTTAGTGGACAATCCGAATGGTCTCATTTTGGCTGGATCTCTGTTCGTCCCGACCAACTTTAGGTTGTGTGATACGTATTCCCAAGGGAATTAACTAATCTATTTTTGTCCCTAGACAAATGTTTGCACATTTTTGTAAGGGTTTTTTTAATATTTTTAATTAACTCTAATTTGGGTTACGTATCGACATTTCCCGAGAAGGAAGAACTTCCTTTTGATCTTCCTGATCCGGTGTAACTCATTTCGCCTGCTTGGCTCGTGGTCTTACGGTCTGAATGCATCCCATTTTGGCCAGATCTCTGTTCGTCCCGACAAACATTAGGTTGTGTCGTACGTATTCCTGAGAGAATTAACTTATCTATTTTTGTCCGTATAAAAATGTGCAACCGAATCTGTATTTATCCCAACCAACTTTAGGTTGTGTCGTACGTATTCCCGAGGGAATTAACTGATCTATTTTTGTCCCTAGGAAAATGTTTGCACATTTTTCAAGGTTTTTTTTTTTTTTTTTTTAATATTTCTAATTAACCCCGACTTGGGTTACGTATCGATATTTCTTGAGAAGGAATGGCTTCCCTTTGATCTGCCCCATCTGGTGTAACGCATTTTACCTGCTTGGTTCGTGGTCTTACGGTCCGAATGCGTCCCATTTTAGCTGGATCTCTGTTCGTCCCGACCAACTTTAGGTTGCGTCGTACGTATTCTCGAGAGAATTAACTGATCTTTTTTTGTCCCTAGATAAATATTTGTATATTTTTCTAGGTGTTTTTTAATATTTTTAATTAACTCCGATTTGGGTTACATATCGACGTTTCCCGAGAAGGAAGTGCTTCCCTTCGGTCTGCCCAATCCGGTGTAATGCATTTCGCTTGCTTGGCTCGCGGTCTTATGGTCCGAATGCGTCCCATTTTGGCTGGGTCTATGTTCGTCCCGACCAACTTTAGGTTGTGTCGTACGTATTCCCGAGGGAATTAACTGACACGTTTTTGTCCTTAGATAAATGTTTATACATTTTTGTAGGGATTTTTTTAACATTTTTAATTAACTCTGATTTGGTTTACATATCGATGTTTCCCGAGAAGGAAGGGCTTCCATTCGATCTTCCGAATCTGGTATAATGCATTTCCCCTACTTGGCTCATGGTCTTACAGTCCAAATGTGTCCTATTTTGGCTGGATCTCTGTTTGTCCCGACCAATTTTAGGTTGTGTCGTACGTATTCCTGAGGTAATAAACTGACCTATTTTTGTCCCTTGATAAATATTTGCACATTTTTAGGGGTTTTTTAATATTTTTAATTAACTCCGATTTGGGTTACGTATCGACATTTCTCGAGAAGGAAGGGCTTCCATTCGATCTGCCGAATCCGGTATAACGCATTTCGCCTGCTTGGCTTATGGTCTTACGGTCCAAATGTGTCCCATTTTGGATGGATCTCTATTCGTCCCGACCAACTTTAGGTTGTGTCGTACGTATTCCTGAGATAATAAATTGACATGTTTTCGTCCCTTAATAAATGTTTACACATTTTTATGGGTTTTTTTAATATTTTTAACTAACTCCGATTTGGGTTACGTATTGACATTTCTTGAGAAGGAAGGGCTTCCTTTCTATCTACCCCCGATCCGGTGTAACGCATTTCTCCTGCTTGGCTCGTGGTCTTACGGTCTGAATGCATCCAATTTTGGCTGGATCTCTATTAATCCATACCAACTTTAGGTTGTGTCGTACGTATTCCCGAGGAAATTAACTGATCTATTTTTTCCCTAGACGAATGTTTGCACATTTTTTAAGGTTTTTTTTAATATTTTTAATTAACTCCAATTTGGGTTACGTATCGACGTTTCCCGAGAAGGAAAAACTTCCCTTCGATCTACCCGATCCAGTGTAACGCATTTTACCTGCTCAACTCATGGTCTTACGATCCGAATGCGTCCCATTCTGGACGGATCTTTGTTCGTCTCGACCAACTTTAGGTCATGTCGTCCATATTCCCAAGGGAATTAACTGATCAATTTTTGTCCCTAGACAAATATTTGCACATTTTTGTAAGTAGTTTTTAATATTTTTAATTAACTCTGACTTGGGTTACGTATCGACGTTTCCTGAGAAGGAAGGACTTCCCTTCGATCTGCCTGATCCATTATAATGCATTTTGCCTGCTTGGCTCATGGTCTTACGGTCCGAATGCATCCCATTTTAGCTGGATATCTATTCGTCCTAACCAAACAAGGCCAACGACCTCTTTCTCTCATTTTATCGAATGAAAATAAGTCCTAAGAGGGGAAAAAGATAGATAAAAAACAAATGAGAAAAATAGAGACTTACCGTATACCCCAGAATAAGATTGAAGTTTCAAGCTGTTTCGAAGCCTTCTCCTAAAATACGGCACATCCCTGGGAAGCTTTCTGTGCAGTCTTTGAGTCTTCGGAGTCCTTCCAAAGCAAATGATTATGAATTAGGTAGTCTTAGTTTCGAATGAAGTTTCAAGAATTAGCTTAGCTTAAGGTTTCTAGTTTTGCAGAGATTTGGCATGTGAATTGGTGTCTTAAAATTGGCAGAAAATTGAGGCTTATAGGGTTAGGGTCCTGAAGTAGGAGAGGCAAGGCCTCCTATTTATAGAAAATGGGTGAGGAGCTATCTTGGAGACGAAGCTTCCTCTCAAGGTGGCGTGCGCCAGGTTGGAAGTGGCATGTGCTACTTAGAGGTGGCGTAGTGCCAAGGGAAAATGTGGCTTAGGGCTCTGACATGGCGGGCCTTGTTGCATGGGAAAAGTTATGGCGTGGCGCTAGGGGCAAATGTGGGTCAAGATTTGAAATGGCTTGGTGTTCTTTGGAGAGAAGTGGCGCAGTGCTAGGTTGAGCTGCACCAAGAGATGTTTTTGGTATTTTGGATGTTTTAAGGTATTTCAGGGTGTTTTGGGGTGCATTGCGGTATTCCTCAAACTGTCGAACCTGCACGGAGCCTCATTTGACGCGGCTTATGTGTGCATTCATCATCGGAAGCCAGCGAAATCAGCCTAAGAGCGATTTAGTCCAAATTGGAGTGTCTACAGATACACTCTTGGATGAATTATGTGTGTTGTTTGTTTAATAAAAATTGGGGCTTTGTTGATTGAACACAAATTTGATGCTAAGAAGATGGTTTGAAACCTCGTCTTAAAGGAAATATGCGGAAATTGTAATCTTGAATGATTTTTGGTTGGATATTCAAATATGTAAAATCCTTGGCTCATGCTTAGGGGACCTTGGTATCAAATTTTTACACACTTATAAATGGAAATGGGATCCTAGGAACCTAATTAGAACTCTTAACATGAATTTATCAACTTTAACTTTAAAGTGGGAAAATTTGAGACCAAGTTGTAAAGAATATAACTCTTTCTAGGAGATTATTTTTAATGTAATTCTTGAGCCAAAGTTTAGGTATGGGTGTCTAATTTCATGTCCCTTTGTCCCTACATAAATTAGTTTATTATATTAAGATAAAATAACCTTCTCCCAAATAAGTACAAATCTGGACTGATTTTGGAACTTGAATTTTTAGGCACCCTTATGGTCACTTTTGGACTTTGGTTTATCCATAAAGAAATTTTATAACATGTTAATACATGTCTCTGTAAATTTTAGAAAATTTTAGAGTTCATTAAGGTACATAAAATAATTTTTAAAGAACACGACAGCAAGCAGAGAACTTTGACAGAGACAGTTTTCAACAAAACCTTGAAGCTTGAACGGAGAGCCCTTCCAACCATTATTAGGATTTGGTTCCTTCATGGAAAAGTTATATAATCCTGTCTTCTACCACCCCATCAAATTTCATAATAATCAGAGTTCAAAAAATAAGGTTAGGAATCTGTACCAAAATAAGAGCTGATTTAATAAAGAGATGAAAGCTTGTTTGAACTCAAACAAATTATTTGGTTAGGTTTTTTCCTTGTTGATGTGCTTATTTGTTCATTAATTATGTTGAGAAATATATTAAATTCCCATTCACCATGATGACCATTCCATATCTATGAATTTTATCTTTGACATGATGCTAGGTTTTATTTTGTGGTCTTGAACACTTGTGTAAGTGGATGGACATTCCAACATGAGAACTTGGGTAGGTGACCCCTCCCAGATGTAGATGGACATTCCTACCTATCAGATGTGGATGGTTATAAATTTATGAATTTGAAAAATTACAAGATGAAATGGTTTCAAAAATTGTTGAGCAATCACAGCCTGATGCCACTGAACCGTTGTCAGAATAACAGATTTCTGTACAGGTGCTTGGAGAGAGGTCTGCCTATCTAAAGGATATAAGGAACCATAAGAGTATCAGTTCATCCTCCACAGAGGTTAAGGAGCCTGATCCAGAGATGATTGTTTTGCAAAAGTAAGTGGAAACATTTCAGAGTATTCTACAAGTGTTGACAGTAAAAGAAGGCGTTGATCCAGCTAGTATTCAAGATTTAGTTCCAAATAGCGAAGGCGAGGATGACACATTTTGTG
>JAUTBS010340429.1:0-10612 GCA_032361285.1 Aequorea victoria | reverse complement strand
TGGACTGTTAACCATCCAGTGCCTCGACCAATTTTGAGGACTTTGCTTACCTAGTCCTTTCGTCATTGATAATGCTCACTGAGTTTTCTCCTTCGCCTCCACCTGGAACCACAGCTAGTCACACTGGATCATCGTTTAATTTATGGCTTTTCATCCATTGTTGGGTTGTTGTGCCCCTGTTATTGACTGATATATTTGTTAGTATGTTGGGCTATTTGCCTCTGGTTCTAGAAATGATTTTGGATGGGTAATTTAGTTCCATAAAATAAAATGAAAACCTTTCTAATGTTTAAAATTTTGTAAAAGTTGAATAATAATTAGTATACTTTAGCTAATTAATTGGATAGTTTTCTTGGTTCAGTGGGCTAAGGCCCATGATCCATGGTCGGTCACGGCTCCAAACTTGGGGTGTGACATTTCTGGTGTGCGGTGGGGTATCCCCTCAGTCGGTCAGCTTGACCGAGTTGATCCATCTGACCGAGTACGTTTGCTCGACCGAGCAGGAAAGCTATACTCGGTCCCTCTTCGGGTATGTGCTAGTAGGCCGACTTTGGTCGGATGAGATGTTTTTTCACTTAATCCTCTTTCGGGTCATATTTCTAATGTCCGGTCATTTGACTACTCGGTTGGTGGGGGCCAACCGATCAGCTTTATCCTTATCAGAAGCCCACTATTTTTGAGTCGTACCTGCTCGGCGAAGGGAATATCTTTATTTAAAATGTCGGTTTATACTGTTGGGATGATGTCGTTTCGAATTTCTATGGCGACGGTTTGCACGGGGCTCTAGGCGTCCCTTCCGTTTCTCGAGGCGTCAGTTTTGGGATGTCAAACGTACCATCCCTTAAATGCAGATCTTTTTGAGATCCTCCGAAATGGCGCTCCCTTGGCCTTCCTCCTACACGTGGACTCATCTGGTTCGTTGGTTTTCAATCGATCGAACGACTGTCGACGCACGCTTTTGGGGCCCTTGGATTGAGAAAACTGTTTTGATCCTGGCCCTTCAACTAATGTCTATATATATGGGCGATATGGGCTCTTTGCTCGATTCTTTCGAAATCACAACTCCGACATACTTTGTTCTTGCATTCTACCTCGTTCGGACATCAACTTACTTTGTTCGAGTTTTCATCCAAGCTACTCGGAGTCTACCCTGCTCCTTCCCCTTCCTTTTTTGCTAATAGGCTTTTATTTTTTTCTGGGTGGTTTTAACTTCCCCCCTCGATTGGTGCATTCATGCCCGATCATCCTTCCTTCGATTTGTTCCTCAGGAGGGTGTCTACCACTGTTCAGTATACTATTCCACTTTTGAGGAGTGGGACTATAGCCTATCCTCAGGAAGTACATTCTTCTAATAGTTCGAGTAGCGACCGAACCATCAGTCTCATTGCCTCCCCTCTTCGGGAGTTGTCCCAAACCGACCGAGACGATGCCTCAAGTTTGGTCGCTCAATTACTTGAGGAGGGCTCTCAGGATTTCGCTGCTGAGCTTATCTCCTCGGTCAGCCAGGCGACTGACCTGATTCACTTTCATTCGTCCCTTTGTCTTCCCCCCTCTGTAGAATGTTGCTTGCCTCAGAATGGCGAGCGGGCGTGCCTGCCTCCCGATGGTAGGTTGGGTATGTACAAGCATGCCTTCGCCGTCGGGCTTAGGTTACCCTTTCCAAGAATAGTTAGGAAACTTTTAGACTTTCTAGCTCTATTCCCGGGGCAGTTGATGCCCAACACCTGGAGGATCCTTTATGGGTCAATCATTCTCTAGGAGGAAGTCTCTGGTGGCGAGCACCATCTATCGATGGAAGAATTCCTCTACTACTATCAGCTGAGGAAAAAACAACTCGACTGGTACTACTTCCAGGCTCGGTCGGATGATTGGGTCCTCGTCATGGGATGCCCCTCCTCGAATAAGTTCCGGAAAGAGAGGTCCTTCTTTCTTTCTGGGTTTGGCTGGGAATTCCAGCCAGACGAAGTGATTGACCCTCACACCCCACGGATCAGGATAAAGTGGGGAAAACCTGATCACGATGTCATCTCTGTTGAGCCTGAGATCGATGCCGAGCCGAAGGCCAGAGTAAAGAAGGCTCGGGACCATCCTGCTCGGCTGTTCGGTCAGCTGGTCACCCCTCACTCGCTGAGTGCTTTGCTGCTCGGCCCTGAGGTCCCGGGTGAGTGCCAGTTCTCCCTTTATTCGGCCATTTATTTTTCATTTCTTTTTCTTGTTTATACTTGGTTCTAATTTTCCTTTACTTTTTTCATTTGCAGGAATGTCGAAGAGACCAGGAAGAGCTGCAGCCCAGAAGGTCTTTGTCCGAGAATCTGAGGGTAAGCCCCCGGTTACAAAGAAGCCCAGGCTGAACATTCCTCTGGCAGGGGAGGGCGAGTCCACAGCAATCATCGAGCTGGATTCTCCTGAGGCCCCTGCACCAGTGGCGACTTTGGTGCCTGCTAAAGGGACTTCCTCAGCCATCCCTCCTATCGAGGCAGGGCCCAACTCTTCGAAGGGTCTTGCTGTCGTGCCCGTCGATATCTTAACTGATTTCGATGCGGCTACGAACGGGATGACCATTTTTATGGGTGTCGCCGATCGCTCCCTTTCTGAGGTGGCAACACTTCCCTTAGCCCGAGACCTGATGATGGACCTCACCCAGATAATCATCAAAATATTGATGCTCTTTTCTTTCTTTCATACTTTCAACCCCTCTTCTTTTTTGTATTTAATCCCCTTATTTTTAGTTTTTTCCTCTACAGGCTTGTGCTCGGGCCCGTTATATGGCTAGCTGCTGCTATCAACGAGAGCGATTTCATGCGGCCAAGGCCAAGAAGGCGGCCACCCTACTGAGCAAGCACAAGGCTCAAAGTGAGCAGCTGAGAAAGAAGAAGGACGAAGCTTAAATGTTGGTCGTTGAGGCTATGAAGGATAATGACTGTCTTATGGCCGAGTGAGAAGTCTTCAAGTGGGAGAAGGCCCAGTTTGGAGCTAGGCTTGCTGCTGAGGTCAAGGCCAAGGAAGGAGCCGTAGAGGTGTTCAAGGCCTCTGAAGATTTTGAAGTGGAGACCGTCGCGTACTATGTCAGCGGCTTCAATGCGATGAAGGCCCATGCAGCTACTTCTTTCAAAGATCTGGACTTCTCTCGGTTCCACTGAAGGATGGACGATCATGTACCTGAGGAAGGTGGCTCGGCCGAGAAGACTGCCGACAAGCCTTCAGCCTGACCACTTTTTTTCATGAACCCTTTTTGGACTTTATGTTTCTTGTAAGAACTATTTTCTGAACTTCTCTTTTTGAATGAAAGTATTGTGAACGTTTCGCATCCCGTCTGAATGGTTGTTCACTTTTGAATTTTGCTAAGTGTTAGATGCCTCGGTCGGGCTTCCTCCGATCAATAGTCTTTCTTTAATCCTTGATTGGACGTCTTTAAGTCGATCCAACCACAATTGGGCCGAGTAGATCTTGAGATGACCTACTCTGTTAAACTTTGCCTTTGGGCCTCGGTTAGACTCCTTTAAGTCGATCCAATCACAATTGGGCCGAGTAGGTCCTGAGATGACCTACTCTGTTGAACTTTCGTCTTTGGGTCTCGGTTGGACGTCTTTAAGTCGATCCAACTATAATTGGGCCGAGTAGGTCTTGAGATGACCTACTCTGTTGAACTTTTATTTTTGAGCCTCGGTTGGACGCTTTTAAGTCTATCCAATCACAATTGGGCCGAGTAGGTCCTGAGATGACCTACTCTGTTGAACTTTTGTCTTTGGGTCTCGGTTGGACGTCTTTAAGTCGGTCCAATCACAATTGGGCCGAGTAGGTCTTGAGATGACCTACTCTGTTGAACTTTTGTCTTTGGGTCTCGGTTGGATGCCTTCAAGTCAATCCAACCATAATTGGGCCGAGTAGGTCCTGAGATGACCTACTCTGTTGAACTTTGCCTTTGGGCCTCGGTTGAACGCCTTTAAGTTGATCCAATCATAATTGGGTCGAGTAGGTCCTGAGATGATCTACTCTGTTGAACTTTTGTCTTTGGGTCTCGATTGGATGTCTTCAAGTCGATCCAACAACAATTGGGCCGAGTAGGTCCCGAGATGACCTACTTTGTTGAACTTTGCCTTTGGACCTCGGTTGGATGCCTTTAAGTCGATCCAATCACAATTGGGGCGAGTAAGTCCTGAGATGACCTACTCTGTTGAACTTTTGTCTTTGGGTCTCGGTTGGACGCCTTTAAGTCGATCCAACTACAATTGGGCCGAGTAGGTCTTGAGATGACCTACTCTGTTGAACTTTTATCTTTGGGCATCGATTGGACGCCTTCAAGTTGATCCAACCACAATTGGGCCGAGTAGGTCTTGAGATGACCTACTCTATTGAATTTTGCCTTTGGGCCTCAGTTGGATGCCTTGAAGTCGATCAACTCTCAATTGGGCCGAGTAGGTTCTGAGATGACCTACTCTGTTGAACTTTTATCTTTGGGCCTCGGTTGGATGCCTTTAAGTCGATCCAATCACAATTGGGCTAAATAGGTCCTGAGATGACCTACTCTGTTGAACTTTTGTCTTTGGGCCTCGATTAGACACTTTTAAGTCGATCCAACCACAATTGGGCCGAGTAGGTCTTAAGATGACATACTCTGTTGAATTTTGTCTTTGGGCCTCGGTTTGACACCTTCAAGTCGATCCAACCACAATTGGGCCGAGTAGGTCCTGAGATGACGTACTCTGTTGAACTTTGTGGTGTATAATTCTACACAAGTGTGAAGAAGAAAATGCTTTTATTGCTTTGGTGTTCTTACACATCCTTACTGATTGTACTTCCTGAGATACTCCGCATTCCACGCGTGGGGTAGTATCCTGCCGATTGCATCCTTCAGTCGATACACATCGGACCTCACTCGGTCTTCTACTTGGTATGGACCTTCCCAATTTGGGCCCAACTTGCCCTCTCGTGGGTCTTTAGTCGCAAGGGAGACCTTTCGTAGGACCAAGTCCCCTATTCAGAATTCTCCCTTTTTTACATTGTTGTCGTAGTATCTCTTCATCTTCTGTTGGTAGCTTGCCTTTCTGAGATTTGAGGCTTCTCGGGCTTCATCTAACTGGTCTAAATTTTCTCGGAGGATCTGATCATTCGGCTCATCGTCGAAACTGGCTACTCGGTGGCTCGTTAAATCGACTTTCACAGGGATGACCGCCTCGCTTCCGTAGGTAAGCATAAAGGGGGTTTCTCCCGTTGGTGTTCGGACGGTGGTTTGATAGGCCCAGAGGACGTTTGGGATCTCCTCGGCCCAGAGGCCCTTTGTTGCCTCTAACTTGGTTTTGATTATCTTCAGGATCGTTCGGTTGGCCACATGGGCAGGGGAGGAGTACCTGTTCTGGATACTGAACGATCCGCAGAACTCTCTGAATCTTCTGCTGTCGAATTGTTTACCGTTGTCAGTGATAATGGTATTCGAGATGCCGAATCGACATATGATCGACCTCCACACAAAGTCCACTTTCTTTTGGTCGGTGATCTTTGCCAACGGCTCGACTTCTACCCATTTGGTGAAGTAGTCGATTACTACTATTAAGAATTTTACCTGGCCTCTTCCAGTTGGAAATGGTCCTATAATGTCGATTCCCCACTAAGCGAATGGCCATGGAGTGGTGACCACGGTGAGCTCTTCTGGCGGCTGTCTGAGGATGGTTGCAAATCTCTGGCATTTGTCGCATTTCTTAACAAAATATTTGGCATCCTTCTGTATGGTGGGCCAGTAATAACCAGCCCTTAGGATTTTTCCTGATAGTATCTGAGCGCCCGAGTGGTTGCCACATACTCCCTCGTATATCTCTTTCATTACATACTCAGACTCCTCTTTTGAGATGCATCTCAGGTAAGGGACCGAGAAGCTATGTTTGTAAAGGATGCCGTCGATGAGCGTGTACTTGCTTGCTCGGTACCTTAATTTTTTTGACTTCAGCTCGGTCGGTAGGCAACTGTCCGTCTAGAAGAAAGTTGACTATGCTTTCGGCCCATATAATGCAGACTTACGCCCAGTTCACCGTCAGTGGTTCCTCATTCTGGGTAATGCTCGGCTGGTTTAGGTACTCTATCAGTATTCCACTATCCATCTACCCCTTGAGAGCTGAGACCAGTCGAGAAAGGTCTTCGGCTCGTTGGTTGAGGTCCCTTGGCACCCTCTCGATCGTGAATTTGTCAAACTTAGCTGTGAGCTCTTCGGTGATCGCTTTGTAAGCCTTCATCCGATCTTCTCGTGCTTTGTACTGTCCCTGAATTTTGTCGACCACTAGCTGTGAGTTGCTAAAAAGTTGAACTTGTACTGCCACTAGTGCCAATGCTAGTTTGAGGCCGGCTATTAATGCCTCATATTCAGCTTCATTGTTGGTTACTTGGAAACCAAAATAGATGGAGTATGTTAGCTCATCCTGTTGTGGGGAGATCAGGACGAGGCCCGCACCACTAGCCGATTGGTTTGTGGACCCATCTACGCTGACTGTCCACATTTGGTCATCGCCAAAGATTACTTCGGTTTCTGGATTAGCTGCTGGGGGACTTCCTTGTGGTTGTTTGGAGGAATGCTCGGCAGGCGGGATCTCGATCATGAATTCTGTAATAAAGTTTGCTACGGCTTGTCCTTTGAGGGCTTGTCGTGGTCGAAATTGGATGTCGAACTCACCTAGTTCCATTGACCACTGTGCCAGGCGGCCATAAGTTTTTGGTTTTTGCAATACCTGCCGCAGTGGCTGGTCGGTTGGCACGACTATGGTATGGGACTAGAAGTAGGGTCGCAGCCTCTTAGTCGAGATGACCAGGGCAAACGTCAGCTGCTCCACCCGAGGATACCTAGATTCTGCTGCTCAGAACGCTCTGCTCATGTAGTAGATTGGTCTTTGTGCTCCCTTTGCTTCTTGGATAAATGACGAACTCACTGCGGTTTCAGAAACGGCCAAGTAGAGTAAAAGCTCATCCATTGGGGCTGCTCGGGAGAGCAGTGGTGGAGAGACTAAGTACAGTTTGAGGTTAAGGAAGGCTTGTTCACAAGCTTTCATCCAGTTGAATGCCTTTTTCAAGATAGCAAAAAAGGGTGCACAACGATAAATTGCCTTGGATATGAACCTGTTTAAGGCTGCTAATTGGCCTGTGAGCTTTTGTACATCCTTTCTTATTTTCGGCGACTGCATCTCCAATATGGCTTTAATCTTCTCGGGGTTAGCTTCGATTCCTCGTTCACTAACCATGAAATCAATGAATTTTCCCCCTGAGACTTCGAAGGCACATTTAGTGGGGTTCAACTTCATATTGAAGTTGTGCAAGGCTTGGAAGGTCTCTTCGAGATCGGTTAAGTGGTCGGCTGCCTTCTTGCTCTTTGTCAGCATATCGTCTACGTAGACCTCTACGTTCCTATCGATCTGCTTTTTGAAGATGAGGTTTACCAGTCGCTGGTAGGTTATCCCTGTATTTTTTAGGCTGAAGGGCATGACTCAGTAGCAATAGGTTCCTTGGTTGGTGATGAAGGAGGTCTTTTCTTGATCATCCTCGTTCATCAATATCTGATTGTAGCCGGGGAATGCATCCATGAAACTGAGGAGCTCATGACCGCTGGTGGAATCCACTAGTTGGTCGATCCGAGGGAGAGGATAGCTGTCTTTTGGACATGCCATATTGAGATCGGTGAAGTCGATGCACATTCTCCATTTGTCGTTAGGCTTCTTTACCAGGACTACATTGGCAAGCCATTCCGGATAGCCAACTTCCCGAATGAATCCTGCGCTTAACAGGCGGTCGACCTCGTCGGCTACTGCCTCATTCCTTTCTTTGGCAAAGATTCGCTGCTTCTGTTTGACCGGCTTATGTAGTTGATCAATGCACAAGTGGTGTGTGATTACCTCGGGACTAATCCCGGTCATGTTCTTGTGCGCCCAGGAAAAAATGGACTGATGTTTCTTCAGAAAATCGACTAGCTCAGTCTTCATATCGGGGGGAAGAGCCGAGCTAATCTGAACCTCTCGATCGGGTCTGCTTTCGTCCAGACTGACTTTAAGGAGATCTTTCACCGGCTCTCCTCTTCGGATGATCTCTTCATCTTGGACTTCAACTGTATCGAGGGTCAGAGTTTCCTTTAGTTTGGACTCCTAGAGAGAAGTGTTGTAACATTCTCGAGCTGTGATCTGATCGGCTCTGAGTTCTGCTATGCCATGCTCAGTCGGATACTTTAGCATTAAATGATAAGTTGAGGTTACGATCTTTAGCTGGTTAAGAGAGGGTTGACCCAAGATGGCGTTGTTGACCGATGGACAGTCGACCACTAGGAAGTTCACCATCTGGGGGGCCTGTTTCAGGCTGAGGCCAATTGTGATGGGGGCTCGATTGATCCCATCGGCTGCACCGTCTTTCCAGTGAACCCTGCGTGGGGCGACCGGACCATATATAGTTTCTCTCGACTGATGTTGAACTGATCGAAGGCATTGAGAAACAAGATGTCAGTCGAGCTGTCATTATCCACCAGGATTCTGTGCACTTTGTAGTTGGCTAGGACCATAGTGAAGACCAGGGGGTCGTCATGTGGTTGCTGCATTCCTCGGGCGTCAACTTCGGAGAAGGTGATGAACTCCTCAGTTTTTATGGTTTTGCCCGATCGGTCCGTCATGCAAACGTCATTAGGGCCCTCATTCCTGAGGCGTATGGAGTGGGCCTTTCTGGAAGAACTACTTTCTCCTCCGCTGGAAAATCCTCCGGAGATTACCTGAACCTTGCCTGCAAGGTTTTTGCCCTGGTCCCTAGTGGGTGGTGACTGTCTGTCTTGTTGGTTTTGGGGATTCGTCCGACTTTACCGACATGCCAGGAACCGATTGAGCCTCCCTTGCTGAATTAATGCCTCGATCTGTTCTTTCAAGTCGAAGCATTCTTCCGTGTTGTGACCGTGATCCTTATGGAAGCGACAATATTTGTCGGGATTGCATTGGCTCAGTTGGGATCTAAGTTTCTTTGGCCACTGTAACTCGGGGTCATCCTCGATCTGAATGAGAACCTGTTCGACAGAAGTATTTATGGGAGTATACCTCGAAGCGGCTGGTTGGTAATCTGGGGTGCTTGGAATCGGCTGAGCTCGACTGTGGCCGATTGGGTTTTCAGGACTGTTTCGAACGATCTGGCTCATCTCGCTTCTTCTGATCGACCTTCTCCATGTACTCTGTTTTTTTAGTTGGCTCGGATGGTTTGGCTTCTCGAGCACTGAGGGTATCTTCGGCGTTTATGTGCTTCTGTGCTTTTATGATGAGCTCGACCATGCTTGTGGGTGGTGCTTTTGCCAACGAGAAGAGGAATTTTGAGGGCTGGAGGCCACCCATGAAGGTCGTCAGGGCTACCTTATCATCGATGTCATCCACCTTCAGAGCCTCGGTGTTGAACTGAGTGACATATTAGCGTAGAGTCTCAGTCTTTCCCTGTTTGACGTTGAAGAGGTACGTGGTCGGCCGAAGGTGTCACTGGCCACCAATGAAGTGTCCCACAAACAGCTTACTCAACTGGGTGAATGACAAGATTGTTCCGCCTTTGAGTTTGCTGAACCATACTCAGGTCGAGCCCTTCAGCGTGGTTGGGAAGGCTCGGCACATGATCTCGTCCGGGATCGCATGCAGGTGCATGTAGGCTTTGTACGTCTCTAGGTGGTCTAAGAGGTTTTTCAATCCGTCGAAGGCTTCCATCTGAGGCATCCTGAACTTGGATGATAATGGCTCAGCCATGATGGCCAAGGAGAACGATAAGTCTGGTTTGTGGATGAGATCGTCTAGGACCGCTGCGGTCTTTCCTTTCATGGCCGCCAGCATATTGTTGAGTTAGTCCTTAACCTTTTTGAGTTTGACCTCCATAGTCGTGGAGGCTTCAGTCCTCTCCGGTTGGTTAACCTCGGCCCGTATAGGGGCTCGACTTCAGTCCTAGGGGCGAGCCCTACTCTCGGCCACGTCTTTATTTTCATTCAGCCCCGCTTCTTACCCTCGGCCCTGGTTATCGGGCTATTCGATTGCTGACTGTCCTCCTTCAGGGCGGAAAACCCGAGGAGGAATAGGCAGAATGGGCAAGAGGTGTGCTTGTTCGTCTAGCCTTTGGTTGATGACCTGGTTTTGGTGAACTAGGCCCTGGATAAGCTGTGTCAGATCTTGCAATTGTTGTTCGATATTAGGAGGTTGGCCATGATGGCAATTATCTTCGGAGGCCATGGATCGCGTATTGACCATTCGAGGCACAGTATACCAGAACTACAGAAATCGTTCTCACAAACGGCGCCAAAATGTTGGTACCTGAATCTGAACGGTCCATGAAGCTCTCGATTTACCTGCGGTTGATGCGGCCAAACCCTTCGCCCGGTGCTCCGCTGCTGAATTTGAAAAAGAGTTAGAATCTAGGCACTGGTGGGGTACTGACCTAAGACTCTCTGATGCTTAAGTCAAAGGACTGGCAGTAGATCAAATCGAATGGAGAAGGTGTAGACAAGGTATAGAGCTAGTAATTTTTGCATACCTTTGGAGTCTGTAGGTGCTGATTATTTATGGTTGGTCCATGATCCGGGATTATTGGAGAAGATGAGAAGGAATCCCTAAAGATCCGGCTATTGGACACGAATATTGGGATT
>JAUTBS010340318.1:0-10612 GCA_032361285.1 Aequorea victoria | reverse complement strand
CAGCCGAGGGGCATGCCATAAATGCTCACTAAATACGCTGCAAAACCCTGACGTGACAGCAGCACATCCCACTATTAATCCGGCACAGACGCCACCATTACTGAAAATGGGGCGACACGATAAGGTCAACAGGGATCGCGTGCCCCTCTTATCAGGACGGAAAGGAATCTATATAAGGACGGACTGAAAAAGAGAAAAGGTATGCACTCTGAGACACTACAACTTGAGCTTCTCTCTTTACACTGATCCTCTCCGCATATCTTTCTTACCCAACGTTCTGCCACTAATTCGATCGTCAGAGGGGGATTCCGGCCACATTTCGCCGGCCAGATCACGTTTGTTGATTCTTGCAGGACCACCATACTGGACCTGGGGAGGCCCGGAGGAGTTTCCACCCATCCAAACAACACCCTGCGAATTCACCCCCGCACAAATATAAATACATAAATTTCTACAATTGCATTCACTGAAATTTTATCTTTTGAAATAGATGCATAATAATCTCGTTATCAATAGTATTAAAAATATCATTTTTAATATATGTGACCAAGCAAGCATTGAGTCGATGATCTTTCCTTCGATTCCGCAATCTAGTTTTTACATATTTGTCAAAGAAATTGTTACTACAATTGCAGTGGCGATCAGGAAAAAGCAATGGCAGTTACATTAGCAAATATAGTAAGGGATATATAATATCACTCTTTTATTACACAAAGGACCATCCAAATGCATATAGTGTTTGTACATTATGTATTAAAATTTGTATTTTTAAGTCTACATGATATACAAATGTGTACATTAGAAACTCCTATTAAAAAAAAATTGATTGGTTAGTTTTTTTTTTTTTTTTAACCAGTGAGTTGTTGGAAATGAATTTACTGTATTTTTTTTATAACACTTCGGTCAATTAGAATTTTTAACTGGGGTCAATTTAATTTTTTTATAAGGTCAATTATACATAAATTAAAAAATATACTATAATAATAAAAAATAAAAAAGAAATGGGGTAAATTGACAGCACATGTCTCCATGTAGAATTGTTACTAGGTGGTAATAGAGGTGGCCGGTGGTAGCGACGGTTGTAGTGGAGATAGATATTGTGGTGGTGGTGGTGGTGGTGGAATGGTGTAGGAGGCAATGGTAACGGTGGCGGTACCGATGGTGGAGGTGGGGTGGTAGTGGTGGTGGTGGCAACATAGTGGCGATGGTGGGGTATTGACGGCAATGGAAGCAATGGTGGTGGCGATGGCAATGCTAATGCTGTGTAGGGTGGTAATGATAATGCTAGAGTCATAATTAGGTATGACAATTATTTTTCGTTTTTAAAAATTAAAAAAACATTTCTTGTCAAAATTAAATTATTTTTCATTAATAAAAAAATAATAATTAATTTCTAATTTACTTCATACCAAACACTAAAAAATACATATAATATTTTCGGTTGAAATAAAGGGAGCCTAATCTATTATTTTACTCTACCATTCTCTCCCCTGTCCTCAACTTTATCCCTAGTAAATTATGGGGTTATTCAATTTATTTTTGGGAGCGAATTTTTTGAAAGAATTTATTTTACATCATTGTTTGATTTAATTTTACGATTAATAAATTCTTAGTATAAATAATGTAGTTTTGCTTAATTAATTACACTAAATTAAATACAATCATCATTTATTTGAGTTTTTCAAAAAAATTAAAACAAAGAATTTAAAGAAATAGAAACTGAACATATTTCTAATTTTTTTTCCAATACCTATTTTAGAATAAATTTAATTATTTTTTTGTCAAAACACAAATGAGCATGCCCAAGTTTTCTCCTCCATTTCTCTGTTCCAAACTTCATATTCCTTGCAAAAATTTGGTAGCTTTAGCTTTGATCTTGTGCGGGTGTGAATCCGCAGAAGTTGTTTGATAGATCGGATGAAAGTAAAGCATGCTTGATTCTGCACCTCGTATGAATCGATAATGGTCCTGTAAAAGAGAGCACTACTATTACCCGATGGAGTGTTCTCGCCGGAATCCCCCTTCGAATATTAAGTTCGCAAAAATAAACTTAAAATTTAAAATCAGAAGGCAGAAGTTCAAGAATTTATGGTTGAGATATAGAGATTTCACACCCCTCTTAGGGTTGAAGAACCCCAAATATTTATAGGAAATGATGAGTTGATTGGGATAAGTTGACTTTGCTATTGGTGACCGTACAAGCTAGTCTCCTCTATTCTCGGCAAACTCATTTCTCTACATCAGTAGGGATCTGATGACGTGTTGTAGGTATTATAGGCATTAAATGCGCATTAAATGTCCCATTGTCCTTGCCTCGGCCATTTTGTTCGGACCTCAGTAGTGACATGTTGCAACGATGTTCGGCCCATATTGTACGGTACCGAGATGCTTGTCTGGTATTGGAGATGCTCGGCCCATGTTCTATGCCCCGAGGTGCCTGCCTAGTCATTTTTTGCTCTTTGTGGACCGGGGTCGTTCTGGACCATCTTTTCTTATAACATGATCCATATTCTATGGGCCCGGGCTTGGGCTTGAAGACTTGGGTCATTCTGAATAGGGCTTCTTCATTTGCCCCTAACTCTCGTGCTTCGGTACGGAGTGTGGGAGTTGCTCGGCTTTGGTAGAAATGCTCGGCCTATGTTCCATGGTGCCGAGCCGAGATTCACCACGTGAGTCTAACTGACGCTTCTACACATCACTTTAGTGTCTTATCAGTCCACGTGTCATTCTCTTATTGGGCTACTGATGGCGTGTGCACGCCTTCCCAAGCATCGTTGACGTCGCTTCGTACTCTGATATAATCGTTGAGAATTGATTACTCTTCTAGGTTATCGGACCTGACCATTGGGATTCGTGTTCAGCCAGTCTTTTGTCTTCTCGGTCCACGCATCTTTACCTCATTGGACAGGTTCTCGACCCTGAGGCGTCTTTTCGCCTCTAGACGCGTCCCTCTGTCTTCTGAAGCGGTCGTTTGATTGCATGGGGCCTCTATAAAAAGTGTGCCTTAGCCCCCTTCGAACTTCTACTTGCTATTTCTGAAGAATTTCTGCAAAAATTCTTTGAGAAAGACAATAGCCCCCCCCCCCCCCCCCCCCCCCCGCGCCATCATCGTCACTACTCTCATCGTTGTCATTGCTTCCGTCGTCGTCCTCTTCTTTTCTATTATTGTAAGTCTCATTTTCTCCTCGTTTCTGGTCTTCTTTCTCTACCCCTGGGTTTTCCTTCCTATTCGTTTATTTGGATTTTATGAGTCTTCTAGGCGTCTTGGTTGTTCTATTTTTCTGGGTTTCTTTGTTTTTTTGGAGTTTCTGGGTTTCTTTGCTTCTTTTGAGTTCCTAGGTTTCTCACTTCTTTGGAGTTCCTGGGTTTTTGGGTTATGTGGGTTGTCCTTTCATCTTTTCTTGAAACCTTGGGTAATATCTCGGCCTTATAAGTTTTACTGATCCAAGATAATGGAAAAATTTAGGTACCTCCGTGCCGACCCTCAAGCCTTAGTTCGCTTGGGGTTTTTATATAAAATCAGTGTAAGATATTTTAAATTATTTTTATTAATAATATTTGGATTGTGTTAACCCACTTATATCTGTATTTGTGAAAAATATATTTTTGTTATTTATAATTAAAATACAGAATGTCGGTAATTATACATAGTAAAAATTTTGGTAAGTAGAGCTTAACTTACTTATAGAAGATCAGAAATTCAGTTCTTGTATAATTATATTAGTTCAAAGCCTAGATACAATCTTAGTGATTTATCTTAATCACTGAAATTTACTCGATAATTCAAGGGAGATTGTGTTTGGTATACCAGGAATGTATTGAACAGGATCAAATGTGAAATTAAAGTTTATATACTAACATGATTGAACTTATACAATTTCACGGTTTGCTCAAGAGCTTATAAATTTTTAATCCCGAGAAATATTGAATGCCAACGTGTTTTAATATTTTATTACTTTAAATTATTTACGGGCGAGATTCAATCTTATTTTTTCAATAGACCCTGAAATTTGTGTAATAAATATTAGAATATGATGAGTGTTATATTTCGGAGAAATCCATGTCTAAAATAATTCTGAATTGTAATATCTCCTTAAAAAATTCATAAGTTTTGTTACTACCAGTAAAACTGATCAATGGATTATTAATTTAATCCGGTAGTATATCAAATAAGTTGAATTTGGTAATCAAAAATTATAGATGTTAGTGAAATTAAATTGTCAGTAATTAAATTTAACTAAGCGGGCATTGAAAACTTAACACGGAGAATCATTTTATTTGCTATATAACTCAACAAATAAGGAATCTTATCGTAATGATCTGAGATAATTAAATTAGAGTGCAGTTGTAATTATTTAGTTAAATTAATTACAATTAAAAGAATTAAAAATATATTACGGGGTGGTGATATGTAATTTTTTATTCATTTGGAAACTAATTTAATTATTATCATTGGGTCCCCAGTATAGTCCATAATTACAGATCAGGTCTCTCTCATTTTTCTATAAATATGAGCCTTAATTTTGAATTATGGTTGAGAGAACTCATATTGTAGACGACGATGAATAGGGTTTTAGTCAGGACAGATAGAGAGGTGACGGCCAGATCGGTGACCACCCACCACGCTCTTACTGATCGTGCAATCGGGAAGATCCGAGGAGTTACAGTACTAATTCAAACCTACTGGAATCAAAAGATAACTTTTTTGAACTCCGGGTAATCGATAAATTAATCCGTATTAATGATCTAATCTAAGATCTGTTAGCTATTTTCCGCAAGAATTCAATAAATAGTATTAGAGTCACGGTTGTGATTGAATTTTAATACGGGTTACATGTTGTCCAACATTAATCTAGTTATTAATATGCGTGTATGTTAAATCTAGGATTAACTGTTATGATGTATAATGATTTATTAATCCTCTGTTTATGGTCTATACCTTGTTGTTTGTTTTTTATTCAGATCATGCGGTGGTTTGAACCGTAATTTTTCATAAAATAATTAATTTTATTTATAAGAGACGATGAGATTGCATTTTTTATAAAATAATTAATTTTATTTATGAGAGATTGTAAAATTACATTTTATTTTCATTTAATTATGTAATCAGATCTGATCGGAGAAACCAATAACGAAGAACGAAGAAAAACAAAGGCAGAGGCAGCGGTGGTGCTGCGCTTCAGATCAGGATCAGCAACTGGTTCAGTCAAGACCAGTAAAATAGAGGAATATATATATGTTCTGTGTCATTTTGTTCAGCAAACATTAAAACATAGGAATATATATATATATATATACAAGTGAAGCAGAAAAACAGAGGACCAGCCCAAGTTACGGCAAGGCAGCGACCAGCGCAAAGCAGGAGTGGCCACTGGTGCAGGCAGGAGGCGCTGGGCGCGAGCAACCCAAGCATAGTTGAGGCTACGCAGTAGTGGTGACGTGCGACGACCAATGGCGAAGGCCAGCTGTAAGGGCCGCGCAGCTGTAGGAGACTCACCGCGCAGCTTCACGAGGCGCCGGGAATGGAGGCCGACCGCCGCCGGTGCTAGGTAAGGCGGCAGAACAATGGCGCAGAGCAGATCATCGGCATAGGAGTGGGTGCAGGAGGCAGCAGCAGCAGCTTTACTGCGTTAGCTGTGCAAATCCTAAGGTCCTGTTTGTCGAAGGATGTGCTGTGAGCAGAAGCTGGAAAAAAAAAAAGGAAAAATCCCTATTTTAATTGTTGGAGAAAGGGGTGGCTGTTGTGATTGGGTGAAAACTCTAACCTAACCCTAATTGATTGGGGCTAGCCCTAAAAAGGGTTAAGGTCTTGGGGAGCGGAGCAAAAGAGCACCCTCCAGGTAAGAAAAGACACACTAATGATATCGAGAATGATGGTCGCACCAAAACTAGGGCAACCTCTCAAACTGTACCACACATCCACCCCGCGATCAATCGGGGTATTATTGGCTCAGGATGACGAGGGACAAGAACGGCCAATCTACTATATTAGTAGAGTCGTCCAAGGAGCAAAAGAAAGATACTCACCTGCGGAATATCACTACTTGGCCCTGATCTTCGTAGCACAAAAGTTACGGCACTATCTCCTAGCCCATAGTATCCAAATAATAACCAAGTCCAATCCCATTCATTACTTTCTTACTAAACCAGTCATGATAGGGTGAATAGCGCAGTGGTTATTACAACTGGCCGAGTTTGACATACAGTGCAAAAGATCCACCGCCATCAAAAGCTAGGCTTTAGCCCGATTTGCTAGCTCAATTCCCCAACGAGAACTACGGGCCCTTCAAAGAAAATTCACTCAACAAATACCTAGAAGTGGGAATAGTCGAAACACACAAATGGGCTCTATGCTTTGATGGATCTTCTACTAACCAAGGGGGAGGAGCAGGGGTGGTACTCATCGCAGAAGATGGAACGCGGGTTGACCTTTGCTATAAGCTGGATTTCCCAGTAACCAACAACGAGGCAGAATACGAGGCCTCGATCCTAGGCCTGATGATCGCACTAAATATCGGAGTCTCAGTATTGAAAATCAAGGGAGATTCAAAATTAGTCGTAAAACAGACAAAGGGGGACTACGCCATTAAAGAGCTGAACCTGGTTAAATAACGAACCATTGTACAAAGGCTAATGGACAAATTCACAGAAGTAATTATTGAACACACTCCACGAGCCAACAATCGACACCCCGACACACTTGCAACCCTCGCCTCAAAAGCAGACATGTCGCATACGAACCCGACGATCAAAATCTTCAAAAGAAACACCCCATGCTCAGTCAGAGATTTCTTCTCCGAAGAAGAAACAACCATCGAAGATGATTGGCACCAGCCCATTCTATCAAAACTAGAGGACGGCGGTGGTACTGTGAGAGAGTTAAAAAACTTTATCATCCATGACGACACTATCTTCTTCAGAGCACCAGGAGGAATTCTAACTCGATGCCTTAGTCTGAAGGAGGTGCGGTTCAGGTTGAAAAGAATACACCAACTATCGTGCGGCACGAGAGAGATTAGCCTGTACAGGAGAGTCCAGAGGCAGGGTTTTTATTGGCCTGACATGGCAAAAGAGGCGAAAAAGGTACAATAAGAATGGAAAAAATGCCTCTAACATATTTCACTCATGGAATGCAACTTCGTCAGTGCGGCCACAGATTGGCGACATCCCTACAAAGACTACCTTAGAGAAGCCTCCATTCCTGCCTCTAATGTCACACCCCAATTTGAGAAAGGTGATCGGCCATGGATATTGGGCCTTAGCCCAATGAACCAAGAAAAATCTTAAACATATAATTAGCTAATAATATACTAAAAGATACCCAAATGCAAGTAATTTAATCAATTTAAAATCTATAATAATAAATGTGGGACAAATAGCCCAATATCTCAATAATATATTGTCTCAACAACTCATAATCATTAATATCTATTCAATGCAGAAGCAAAAATGCATGTCCTAAAAGGTTTTATTCTTGAATTCCACGAAACTACCGAGTCCATCAACTAGCTTCTTCCCTGATTACCTGAAATGTTATATTACAACGCCAGGTAAAGCTAGGGAATGAAAGCATGCACAATAGGATACAGTTCAAAACAGGAGATTCAAAATATCTTGTACTTCAAACATAATCATGGTAAGAGATACACAGTATAATAAAAAGAATGATAACACAACCCATATTTTTTTCTTTGTCAAAATGTTCATATATTTTCTCGTGATCTCAATATCAAGACGATTCGCCAACATTTATCAAAATATCTATATTTTCTCTCGTGATCTCAGTATCAAGATGAGTCACCAACATATATCTTAATTTGGTATCAAAGGTGCCAACAAAAATCGCATAGCATAAAAATACCAACAATATAATCCGCGCATAAAAATGCTAACAATATAATTAGGGTACCAAATACCAGTAATAGTATAACGATATGATCATCAATATGTGTGTGGAAAACCATCAACAACCATAGGATCTCCTTGGGCAAATAAGTAACCAATGCCAATAATAATAATACTCAGGAAAGCTTTGGCCCGTTGGATCTAACATCGAACATAGAGCCATTTCAGGATGGCGCCTGAGTCTTTTCCCTAGACGATTCCAGTTCAGGTCACTGGAGGCCCTGAACTATCCCTTAAACTGTTGAGCAACTAGGGTCCCCTCAGTCTCCGGGCTGGGTCTTTTCCGTAGTTGGCCAGAGTCACCTTCGTAGAGGCCTATCCCTATGGAGTTTTCAAATAGTCCCAAAGATTTACATGATCGCACCATAATAGATAAAAAGTCTTTTGTATATAAAATATTTAAACCATGATTGTTATAAGAAATTATCATAACCGTATCATTAAAAGCATTTGAAACATATACATTTCCTTTTTAAAGTAATTTGGAGAATACAAAAATTTTATTAAAAAATACATAGCATGTCAATCCACTCACCTGATATCCAATGCAAGGACAATGAAACAGCAAAAGCAATGTAGGAATCCACTTCATCCTGATTATGTAATACAATATATCATAATCAATAATTAAAGCTAACTAATCTATTTAAAGATATCAAACGGAACCTCCCCCCGTTTATAAGTTTTGAAGTTTGTTTTAGATGTTAATTTAATCATTAATTAATTTAATTTATCCTTAAACTGATACCCAAATAAAGCCTAAGCCTTAGGATTAAAATTGGAATGTTTTTAAGGATTTTTGGTATTTTGAGTCGACCCAAAGGGTCCGTGAGTCCACACCACAGAGAGAAGGCTCGGCAGAAAGGCACCACGGGCGACCATGAGTCGATATAACAAAGCCATGTGTCGACCCAAGGCAATAGGTTTCGGTATATGGCATAACAGGCGGTTGTGAGTCGACTCAAAAGGCTTATGAGTCGATTCAAGTCCAACAGAAGGTCATGAGTCGACACAACAGAGGCTGTGTGTCGATCCAAGGCAGCAAGTCTCGGTACAGATGACTGTGAGTCGACCCAAAGGTAGCATGAGTCGACCAAAAGCAGAATGAGCCGAGGCAGCTCCTCTTCAGTTGACCAAATTAGGCCATGGGTCGACTCAAGGAAGGAATGTGTCCACCCAAATTCCAGAGGTGATACATGAGTCGACTCAAAGGATTCATGAGTTGACCCATGAAAAGCCTAACAGTGGTTATAAGTCGATTCAAAGGGCTTATGAGTCGACCTAAGCCAAGGCCTGGGAAACAACCGAGGCCTTACCATCATGAGTCGACCCAACATCCACGTGAGTCGACCCATTGACAACGGAACCCAGTTCTAAGGGCCGTGAGTCGACTCAACCTCATGGTTAGTCGACCTAAAGCTTCGGACCAGGGATTTCAATGGCTGAAATCTCTGTAATCCAGGGTTTTTTCTCTTACTTTCTTTATTGTTTATTATTTCATATTTATTTTATCATATTTTTGAAGGTTTATGCACATAAACGTATTTATTTTCAATGTATATTTTATACATGGTTTTTCTGTAATCTCATATATTACGTATATATGTATAACAGATATATGATATCTTATTTATATATATCAATATATTTATATATGTATATATATATATATCTAGACCTATGTGATATTTTGTATATCTATATGTGTTTGAAACTATTAAAGATTCAAGCATTAATTGAGGATTAATTAATTACAATGATGTGATATAGATATACATATAGGTATATCTGTGTATAACTGAAACAGAGGTGAAAGAGACGAACTAGATAGGGACGATGATGACAGATGTTGATGGCAACGCTGGTGATGGTTTGCGATGTTGTTGACAAGGGGAACCGTTTGTGGTTCCGTCGGTGGCGCTGTGGCAGTGGTACAGAGAGAGAGAGGGAGGATAGCCAAGAGGGATGGGTTGCACAGAGAGAGACAGAGATCAGGAGTGAGGAAGAGAGATCACGGCTGCTATCATTTTATAATGGCTTCCAGGGATCACGTTATTATTCCAAAATTTTCTCCCTCTGATTGATCTTTCCATATTTAAACTTCCCCAGCTATCAACCAACGATTCTCTGTTATTTTAACAGGCAATCTTTTTATTTTATTTTTTATTTTGTCTCATTCTTTCCTATTCAATTATAAATAACAAAATTTATTTATTAATAACATATTTGATTTATCATTTATTTATTTAATTTTTTTTCATAATATTAATTTATTTAATTCAATTTTTAATTAGTTAGTTATTTTTATTAATTAATTTATATATATATTTTACCCGATTTTACATTCTTTCCCCTTAAAAGAATTTCATCATCGAAATTAAATTACTAACCTTGAGAAAACAAATGTAGATAACGTTTGCGAATCTCGTTTTCGCGTTCCCACGTGGCCTCTTTCACTTTATGATTTCGCCATAAGATTTTGACGAGTTGAATTTGCTTATTCCGTAGTGTTGGATACAATAAGGTGTTTAAACTTAGGTATAATCAACCCAAAGGGAGGGTGAATGGGTTGATGGCAAACTTTTATTATTTTTCTCTTTTAAAAACTTTCTTAAAACTCTTTTGGTTGATTTAAAGGTATTGAGTATGCAGCGGAAATTTAAAGCAATATGAAAAATAGAAATTAAAGAGTTTAAGGGAAGAGAGA
>JAUTBS010340207.1:0-10612 GCA_032361285.1 Aequorea victoria | reverse complement strand
TAGTATAACCCTAATTATTATTATTATGTCCCCTAACGATCCGGGAATTTCGGAGCGTTACAAAATCTGTCGTAAGCACTCTATCATTATGAGCGCTCGTAAGGAGAGGGATGAAGGGCCAAACTCGGAGGCGTCAATAAGAACACTGCTCTCCAGAGGGAGGATCTTGTACCACTCCAGAATGCAAGAGGAGCCTCAAAACCCCTGCAAATGCTCGCTGGCTTAAAAAAAGAGGAAGAAAGAAAAAAATGTAAAATAAGTTGGAAAGTGAACAGAAGAATAAACAATAACAACAACAAGAACCTAAGAAAACATAAAACGTAACCTACGGATGAAAATGGAATGTTATTACCTAGAAAAGCATGAAACACAACCTAGGGACAAAAATAAAACATGAAACGTAAGAAAACATAAAACGTAACCTAGGGATGAAAATGGAATGTTATTACCTAGAAAAGTGTGAAACGCAACCTAGAAACAAAAAAAATCGAAAATTATTACGTAGGAAAACATGAAACGTAACCTAGTGAAAAAATGAAAGGTCACCACCTAGGAAAGCGTGAAATGCACACTAGGGACAAAAATGGAAAATTATAACCTAAGAAAATATGAAACGCAACCTAGAAGTGAAAATGAAAGGTCACAACCTAGGAAGATGTGATACGTAATGTAGGAATGGAAATAAAATGTCACAACTTACGAAAACGTGAAACGTAACCTAGGGGCAGGTGTGAAAGGTCAAAATCCTAGAAAAATGAAAAATATAATCTAGGGACGAAAAAATATAACCTAAGAATATAAAAAATAAATAAATAAAAGAATAATAAGATGCGTGTCGTTCAAGCCTAACACGCAAATTTTATAATTTTTGATCCATTTTATTTCAAAGATTCAAATTGTTGTCTGATTTTTGTACCTCATCCATCCAACATTTCGGTCCTAGCTTGTGTATACATCTAAGTCCATATTCGTTTTTTAAATTTTTTTCCTACAAGTGAAACAAATCTGAATGAACAACAACAAAAAAGTAAAGAAAATAGAAGAAATAGGACATACGACGGTTCTTCATCGAGAAGTGGGAATCTGTCGCTCGTAGCAACAGTGCCGGCTTCACGGTGCTATCGTCAAAGAATGAGCAAATCACTCCATGGATCTTCAAGGAATGAGCAGGAGGGTCATATCTAGCCGGGTCAAAACCTCTCGGCATGTCAGCAGTCTGGACCCTGCGAAAGGGATCCAGGACATGTGGGCTATCCACTGCAGGCTTCTCGGTAGTATGACCACCCATGGGTTCGCTATCCACCATCTCCCGAAGGGTCTCGACAGTCGTCAAAACATCGTCCATGGAGAAAGAAGTCATCCTAGCCATCTCAGGCTCAGGAGAATGGCTAAAGTGGGTCTCGCTGAGGTTTATAAATGAGCCCAGGTTATAAAAGAAAGATTCATTAGCCACGGATTCCCTAACAGCTGGCTTTGAGGTGCCCACCACATCGTCGGCCGAAGCTGTCACCGGTGGCACCATCGCTGCCACATCTGTGGATAAGTTCATGCTGAAGACACAGGTGCCATTAAATGAATCCAGATCCAACTCATGACCCGCACCACCACCTTCGTGGATCACACCACTAAAGCACCTATCATCGATTGGCTCATTTGATGCCATGGAGAGAGAAAGCGAGAGATGAGAAATAAAAGTGGAAGACGAGAGTCAAGTGAGTTGAGAGAGAGTTGTGAAGAGGCCAAGCGTGGATGATGCGAGTTTAACTTAGGCCCTCTGACCCTTTGGATGCCACCTACAACCTAACGTGCGCCACATTATTTTGGGGGCACGCCATGTTGACCTGGCGAGCGCCGCTTTAGAAGAGGTGTACACCATGTTGACCTGACGAGCGCTATCTTGGAAAAGTTGTACACCATGTTGACCTGATGAGCGTCGCCTTGGGAAAAGTGTACGCCATTTGGACATGTCGAGCATCACTTTAGGAAAGGTGTACACCACCTAGAGGAAGCGCATGCCACGTTGATCTAAGAGAGATGCCACATTGGCCGATCATCAGCTCGCGCATGCCATGTGTCCATTCTCCCCATTTTTTTTATTTATGTGTTCATCCAGGGACAATTTCCAATAAAAATTAATAAATAAATGAATAAAAAATTTCATCAATCATCAAAAATTATCTTTTCAGTTTTCAATGCATACTTCAAGTTTCATCCTGATAGCCTGTCTCACGACCTAAAACTGAGTAAATCGGTCTATTCATGACCTAAAAAATGATCTTTGCTCCGATGGTCCATCTCACAACCTAAAACTAAGTAAATCGGTCCATTCATGACCTTAAAATTGATCTTTATCCCAATGGTCCTTCTCACGACCTAAAACTGAGTAAATTGGTCCATCTCACGACCTAAAATTGAGTAAATTGGTCTGTCTCACGACCTAAAGCTGATCTTTATCCCAATGGTCCTTCTCATAACTTAAAACTGAGTAAATTGGTCCATCTTATGACCTAAAACTGAGTAAATCTGTTCAT
Organism: Aequorea victoria; assembly: GCA_032361285.1. Taxonomy (NCBI): domain Eukaryota; kingdom Metazoa; phylum Cnidaria; class Hydrozoa; order Leptothecata; family Aequoreidae; genus Aequorea; species Aequorea victoria. The sequence goes on along the minus strand of JAUTBS010340207.1, from coordinate 8,081 downwards.
GATCTTAAAATTGATCTTTATCCCTATAGTCCATCTCACAACTTAAAATTGAGTAAATCGGTCCGTTCATGACCTTAAAACTGATCTTTATCCGGATGGACATTCCCATGACCTCAAACTGAGTAAATCAGTCAATTCATGACCTTAATCTGACAATAGGCGGTCCATGCAACACCTTAAATTGACCATCCCGATCCTTGTGAGCATGACCTTAAACTGACAATAGGTAACCCATTCAAGACCTTAAATTAATCTTCATCCACCCGATCCTTGTCATCAAGACCCAAAAAGGACAATGGGCAGTCCCACAATACCTTAAATTGACCATCCTGGTCCCTATCGGCATGATCATAAACTGATAATAGGCTGTCGGTTCAAGACCTTAACTTGATCTTCATCCACTCGGTCCTTATCATCAAGACCCTAAAAGGACAATAGGCGGTCCTGCAAGGCCTTAAATTGACAATCTCGATCCTTGTCAGCATGACCTCAAACTAACAATGGGCAGTCCATTCAAGACTTTAAATTGATCTTCATCGACCCTGTCCTTGTTATCAAGACCCTAAAAGAACAATAGGCGATCCGTTCAATACCTTAAATGAATCTTCATCCACCCGGTCCTTGTCAAAACCCTAAAAGGACAATAGGCAATCCTGTAAGACCTTAAATTGACCATCCTAGTCCATGTCAGCAAGACTCTAAAATGACAATAGGCGGTTCCTCAAGACCTTAAATTGATTATCCCGGTCCTTATCAGCATGACCTTAAACTCATAATGGACGGTCCCGCAAGACCTTAAATTTATTTTTCGTAGTCCTTGTTAGCATGACCTTAAACTGATAATAGGCAGTCATTTAAGACCTTAAAATTGATCCCTCGGTCCTTCATGACCCTAAACTAACCTTGTTTTGTTTTTTGTCCATATGATGTTAAATTTTTTGCATGATTTTGTGGGGTAACCACTAGAGCTTAACCTTATTTTCACTTGCATCATCCCAAAAGCTATGCTGGTCTGATCCATTCAAATTGGGTCTGTAGGCAACTTGATGAAACTCGAGTACAACCATGTTTTGCATGTTTTATTTTTTGTCCCAGCCTACGAACGTCTTAGTCAAAGGGACTGTCTATAGGACTTTGACACTCACTAACCACACGCATTGCGATAAGAGTTCTATCAAAGAGGAACAACTGTAGCCAGTCCAATTTAACTAAACTGCACATTAGGCTTATCGAGTCTTTTGGCAATAATTACTACATGCACAGACTCAGGTCAAAAGGAACTTCGTACAATCACAAAGTGAACAAAATACCCCAATCCAGCCAAAACATCTAAAAACACCCAAAATACCTCAAAAATAGAAAATACCCAAACACACCCTCGTTGCAACCTTTCCACCAGGCGTGCACCACCTCTAAGTAGCACACGCCACCTTTTTCTTACAATTATGCCACCTTTCTGAACCAGGTGCGCGCCATCACTTAACTATAGTCACGCCATGTGAAAATGGTGCACGCTACCTTCAACCAGGCACTAACACCTATAACCAAGCGCTCACCATGTACCACCTTGCGCACGACACCCCCAAAGGTATCGCATGCCACCTCCAGTGAAACATTCTATTTTCTCCATGTGTCAGCATGCCAGGGGATACCTGTTATGCCAGAATTTCTATAAATACTGGCATACCTCATCCATTTTAAGAGAAGATTCCCGAATGTTGATACTCTACCAAAATATTGACCTATCTGACACTTAGCCACCTGATACACCGTCCAAATTCTCTATCCTAGCCATTTTATTTGAACATTCAACAATTGTATGGAGAATTAATCCTTTGGAAGAAGACGCAATGCATTGAGGAGAGTCCTAGATAACAATCTCGCACATTGCTCGAGATTATGTATTCACCTTCGTTTTTAGTAAGTATGTTTTGTTGTTTTTCTCCATAAAGGGAGATCACTGTTTGTCTGATCTTCCACATCTCCATTTTCATTTTGAGTAGCATAATACACACACAGTGTTGTTTCTGTGAAAATAGAAGCCTTCGGGATCTACCATATAGTGTGCACCACCTTAAAGTGGTGCGAGCCATGTCTCCAAGTGGCGCGTGCCACCTTGGACATGGCACAAGTAATTTTGGCAGTAAGCTTCGCTTATTTTATCCTCTCTCACATTTTTTCTTTTTATTGTATGAATGCATGTTGTTTCTATTTTCAATATTTTATGTGTGTTAGTTAGTTTTTCCATGTTTCCCAATGATTAATATGAAATGCGTGAAAGTAGGATAGGGTCTTAGGTTATCTTATGAAAAAATACTATTTAAAATATCCCATTTCATGTTTTCTTTCTATTTTAAAACAGTCTACACACATACATATTATTTTCATTAAAACAGTAGCTTCCTTGGTCCTCCAACGTGACGCGTACACTCTATCATAGTGGTGTGCGCCATGTGAGGGGATCCAATAGTGGTGTGCGCCAAGTTGAGAGGTGGCGTGCGCCACCTCACCAAAGTCCAGTGGTTTTCCAGTAGGCTTTTCACATGTTTTTCTCTACTGCAAGCATGTCTCTGCTTCAAACATTTTCTATATGCCACATGCTGTTTGTGATGCCATCTCCCATTTTCCATGTGGTTAAATGTAAGTATGCTTAGAAAACCTTCTAGATTTAGGTTAAGATTTTGCTTCATTCTTTAATTTTGATTGATCTCTCTTGAACTACATTCTGTATATGTTACTTTTAAAAAATTTAAGACAATAACGAATAAGTGATGAGTAGAGGCCGACCTTTGGTCGGACGAGTGGGGTGCCTAACACCTTCCTTTCTCATATTCTAGCTCCCGAACCATTATTTCTGGCGATGATGGACTAGTACCTTGAAGATTTTATGTTTTCTTGGTTTTTCATTAAAAACTAAATGAAGACTCCAAATGTGCGGCCTTTAACACGGACGCATTTGGGGGGACTCTATTTTCAAAACATAAGACTGTGTTCTCTTTTTTCTTTTTAAAAATAAAATCGAAAGAGTTTTTAAATAAAAAGATCCCAGTGTATTTTTTGAGAGGGTTCCTCACAAACACGTATGCTATTTTTGAACAATTTGCGTTTGTATGGTAGTAAAACAGTTACCTTTGTCAAATTTTAGCAAAATCCAAAAAAAAAAGAACATATGTAAAACACATTTATCGTTGCAGATTATGTGGAGCCATGGCTTACATAGAGTAGTAAAGAAGAACAACTATACTTTGTTTTTACTTTTTTTTGTTGGTCTGTAATTATGGATGATGAAAGAACTATATACTGTGTGAAATGAAAAAATGTAATCTTTATACCTATGTACAATAATATGAATGTTCTTTATCATTAGCATAACCTTATGTACTATATTTATATCTTATGATGTTCAGAATTTTTGGGGCATCATAGCTTGATATCAGAACCTAGGTTTTGTGAACCTTAGAGGTCTTGAGAAATGGGAAAACTTCATGTTTTATTGAGTGCTTGTTGTTTTTGTGGTCTAAGTTACTACATATTATGATCTAAGTATAAGTTATAAATTTAAGAAATGAACTAAGTCTATGTATTCATAGCATGTGTGAGGGTTGTCTCCTAACTCAGACCTAGAGGAGGAGTTTCGGGATGAGGAGAACGTGACGTGAAAGGGAATCTGGCCCACGAGTACTATGTGGGAAGAAATCATTAGATTTTTGTTTGGATAGAAAAACCTTTACAATAATAAGTTGTATACAAATATCTTGAACTTTAGAATGTTCATAATAAGGTTATTCAAGGAAGAAAATATTAAAGCTTGTCATTTCCTAACAGTAAGCAGTACTTGTGACTTTTACCTCCTAGCATACTAGGATTAGCTTATCTCATGATGTAAAAACAAAGCTGTGAACATATCCTAGATCAATCATTCACGTGTTCATCGTGAGGGAGATGGTTCTTAAAGGGAGATAGTCGAGATTGCGCATAAAGAAAAGACTCCATTAAAAACACTAGAATTATTAACAAATGATTCATGAATCCATTCATAAATTTTACCATTTATTATAACAAGATGTTCGTGTTTACACATTGGGTGTTCCGGACAATTGAAGTTCTTCATGATATCCTTTCCACTCATAGTCATTGTGAGGCAATAACCATTGATTGTATTGAACTCTTCTTTGATCCAGTTGAACATAACTCTTGGATAGCTATGCTCACCCAAAGTCTTAAATTATGATCGGGTATTCAAGTACTTAGATCCTTGAGGCCCTTTCTCTTTTTGAGTCAGGTACCCTTGTAAATCGTTTGTTTTTACTACTCTTAAAACCATGATATGATCATTGTTTTTCCTTCAAGTTTTGATGGTTAACTCTTTTATGAGAGTGAATTTCTGAATTAAATGTCTAATCTAGAGATCCTTACTGGAAAAGTACACTATGATGTTTGAATTGAAGCACGTTTGGTCGACGTAACTTCAGGGAAAAAATCAAGTTTGGCCTTCCATTATTTGACATCATTCTTCTTGGTACTTGATTTTAATAAATGGAACTGATCTCAAACATGAAGATATTCTTATAAACTCAAAATGATTCTCTGCTAACTGAGCTTTTTCCTTGTTCCATCTTTATCTTAAACCTTGAGTAAACATTGTTGATCGTGACTTTTCACATCGTAGAATTAATTAATCTAGTCTCTGATTGATCTTGTGTTATAAAACACAAGTTCTTGATTATTAAATTTCCTTCTTTTCTCATAAGTAAAAGAATATCATAATTATCGTACGCCATAACTCTTACAATTAACTATTACGACAGAAAACATTTAAACAACAAAATGGTGAGAGGAAGAAATGTTAATCATTACCCATCTAAAGCAAATGGATCAAATAACAATCTACATGGGTTTGCTCAAATCATGCGAGACATAGCAACTGTCTCGGACACTGCACCCGATCAAACTCAGTAAGACTCGAGAAAGATTTGGAACCAGATAAATGGTGGTCAGAATGGGGGCCGACCCTGAAGGAACAACTGGAAAACTAGATCTTAGAAACCATATTTCTTACCTAAAAATAATAGACGTGCCAAGATAAAAAAGGGGTTTCCAATCAACTCCGATAATGAAAAAGAGATGCTTTCAATGGAACCATTTGGGACATAAAAGGAAATGTTATCTACAATTGGTGGGAATAAGAACTCAAGGAGGAGTTGGGAATCCAACTGAACAGCGTCCAGGGATGACTAACATTAAGAAGTCTGGACAAACGGACTAACAATGAGCTACGAGCCGAGTTTTTTCCTTATCAGGGGATGAGAAGGAGGGGCCTTCTGAAGTGGAAGGTACATTGATCTCTTACCATTCCTGGGCACAAGTTTTGTTTGACCTCGGGGTTTCATGTTATTTCATTTCAAAGACATGTTCTACATACTTCGGATTGTCACTAAAACCTTTGTAAAAAAAAATCTATGTCGTTAGAATCACCATTAGAAGATCGTGCGACCATAAATTCGACATGCAAAATGCATGGGTCATTAAGATGTCTGACTACCACATCCTCTTGGGATGGATTCGTTGTCAAGCCACTGGATTACGATTAGCGGTTACCAGAAGAAGATCATGCTTTTCACCTCAGATGGATCATGTTTCCAAATTAAGGTGGGTAGACGTAATACCCTACCTTGAGTAGTCCAAATAACTCAATGGAGTGATAGCTTAGCTGAAAGACTGGAAACTCTAATACTCAATGAAGAGAGCTGCTCAAGTTTAGAACTCCACGAGATGTGCACAAATACGTCAATATTTCTCTTGAGAAGTTACCTAGGTTTCCAACCCATCAAGAGTTGGACTTCTACATTGAGCTACAATTCGGCACGACACCCATATTGATGGAACCACATCAAATAGCACTAGTAGAACTCCGGGAATTGAAGGAACAGTTATAAGATTTTTTGGAGAAGGGCTCTATCAGATCAAGTACATCGCTCTAGGTAACGTCAACTCTTTTTCCAAGAAAATGATGAATCTTTAAGATTATGCATTGATTATCGGTAACTCAACAGGATCACGATGAAGAACCACTATCCATTTCTAGGGTTTGATGACCTGTACGATAAACTAAGACGTTTGAAGTAATATTCCAAGATCGATTGTAGATCTAACTATCACCAATTATGAGTCAAATAAGAGGGCCTACGGAAGATGGCCTTCAAAATTTATATGGTCATTAAGAATTTGTGGAGATGTTGTTCGAGTTAACTAACGTACCCGTATTATTCATATATCTTCTCTCCATAATTGGATCAATTCATGGTAGTGTTTTTTGATAATGTCTTGATATACACATCTTTTAAGTAGGAGCTCGAGGACAATTATGTATAGTTCTACAAGTTTGGAGGAATGATTGACTATATGCCCTGGGAAACAAAGTGTGAGTTTTGGCCAAAAGATGTGAAATTCTGGGGATGAATTTTTACGCTAAATATTGAGAGTCTGAGGAAAGAAGTGCTTAAGGAACTTCATCGACTAAGCCTTGCAGTTCATCCGGAAGGGAATAAAAAAAATCTCAAACGTCATTACTTGAGGAGCAGAATGAAGTACAATGTAGCCAAGTTTTTGACTAAGTGCCTTACTAGTCAACAAGTGAAGAACGAGTACTAATAGAAAGATTTCGTAATTAGATTGCCTAAAGCTCCCATGGACATGACATGATACGTCTAATGGTGGATCGCTAACAAAGACCTCAAGATTCCTACCAAGAGGACTTTAGATACTCTGGATTTGTTGAATCAACTTCACACTCGGTGAATCGTCCGACTACATGGAATTTCTGCATCTATGGTACCAGACCGATGACACTTGATGTCAGTGACCATATGTTCGTAAAGATACAAGCGCATTAGGAAGTTGTTTGTAGTGGAACTTTTGAAGTCTTGCAGAATGCCGAGAAGGTGACTTACTGCTTGGTCCTAATTAGGTAGAGTTTTCTTTGAATTTTAGTTTACAATATTGTGAGAGGATACGTCATATCATCCCCACATCATGAGTCGGGAAGCAATCAAGTATGACAAAGCTGCAACTTATAAACCAAGGCTGGTAAGAATTGCGGGATCAACAAAGGAACAACTTACGTCTCAAAGCTTTATAAAATGTGCAAGCTTCGTGCCTCACCGAGGAGTGGGGAAGTTAACATAAGAATAAGAAGATGCTAGGCACATCAGTTGCCACAACTATATGAAGTCGGAGAGACAACCTTAAATTTCGAGGATGATTTTTTTTATAACAGGGTAGGTTGTAAAGAACCGAAGTTTTGGAACAAGTATAAAACAAGATATTAACACGTAAATGAGAAATTATTGAAATAAAAAGTAGAAATTGAAAACAAAATGGGAGTCAAGTAAGAAAGAAAAGTTTAAAAGTTTTTCAACTTAAAAACAAGTTCACCAACTTGAGCTATAACCTCAATCATGAATCTTTAACCCCTAAAGACTCAAAACCTAACTTCATGAATAAAAGAATTCTCAACATGCATAGGTCATGGGAATCAAGTTACCTCAAGAAACTCAAATGAAAATGAAATGAAAACAAAGAAAAATTCTCTAACTTAGTTTAAACAACCAATAATGGACCTTATGACTAATAAACCCTAAAATCAAAAGAAATATGACTTACATGAATAATGTAAAGATCCTGATTTTCATAAAACCTAATATATGCGTAAATTCACCCTACTTATGCAAAATAAGTTCAAACCCTAGATTTAAAACTCCATAAACCCTAATGATACTAGGTAAATAAGTTCATGAATTAAACCTAATGAACTTAGGCATTAAAAAGAAAGTTTGGTCTTCTAAATCACAAACCAAATAAGGAAATTTGAGCTAGGGCCCAACATGAAATTTTAAGCCAAAAGACTCATAAACTAAATTAATGGGCCTAAATTAAATACTAGAGTCTAAATTATGAATTCAAGGCCCAATCAAAAAAAGATCTCTTAGAATTCCCAATAGGCCCAAGTTTTAATCCAAAACCAAAATAGGACCCACATAAATTCCTAAATTATAAAAAAAAAAAAAAAAATTATGACATCA
>JAUTBS010340096.1:0-10613 GCA_032361285.1 Aequorea victoria | reverse complement strand
TAACACATAATACAGGGAAAACAATGTGGTTGGCAAGAACATGTATTATTATTATATGATTAAATATTAATCTAGTTGTGATGGATGTTTAGCATAACCGTATTTATTATAATTATGTCTCATAACGACCCTGAAATTTGGGGCGTTACACATTACAGGCGGTATCTCAGAAGTTGCTCACAGATATTAAAAGCTTTACCTCAGAATTTTCTTTCCAGCATTAAAGGCTTTACCTCAAAGTTACTCGCCAACATTAAAGGCAACATCTCTATGAGTTTAGCTCACCTGCCTCAAAAGTTTCTCTCAAAACTTATTTTCTAAAAATGGCTCACCAGCCTTAATGTGTTCTTTTCAAAAAAGAGGAAAAAAAACTTTTTGTCTATTCCTAGACATGAAATCTTCTTATTGACTGTCCCATGAACTACTATCGCGACCCGCCCCAAGCACCGGGAATGAGACCTGAGGAAAGGTCAACATACATCTATCTACTTATCCTTATTATCACCTGAGCCTGCATGGCTTCATTCATTATGTTCTCAATATCGTGGTAGGACCTATATTTTTTTCCTTTTTACATAGTATGACCCCACATGTCAAACACATGGCTCAACAGCCGCAAACCTTATCAACATAAAACATTACATGCTAAAATATAAACAAAAAGAAATTATAATCCCAATTCTGACTTCCCAAAGACTTCCGCCTTTGCCTTATAATCACAGTGGGGTGAGCTACAATGCACTTTCTCACCAAACACTAACAACATATATTATAAATTGCACAATAGAAGGCAAAACATTTCATGTTCTTAGAAAACAAGATATCATTTCATAAAGATTTCTTCTTCTTTTTTATCATAGCAGATGCATGTTCTCATTTCTTCCAAAGATCACCTCATAGAAGAGGGTTTTTCAAAACATCAATCGTCTTACTTAAAAGTAAGGTTTTCTAATATTTACATTCACATAGCGAAGGTTTGTATTATTTTCCCAACCAGGAGTTGTTATAGTACTGTTACTATGAATGTCAGATAATTTAGTTACCTATGGCTTATCCATAATATATATATAATAATATGGCATATAAGCATGAACCCTTAGTGCAGTATAACCCATCACATGGCACTTGCCATGTAATTCCAAGGCTGTCATGATAACTAACTTTTGTTCGTTAATAAAGTATTCAAGCTTTCATTTTATTTCCAAAATATGCCCTCAAACCATATAATAAATTATTTGAGTTCACAAAGCAATTTTCTCATGGCGATAAAAGTTATGATGAAATCCATACTTTTCAAGAAATCATAAAATATAGTCATGCAGAGAATTTAACCATTCACACATTTATAATATCAAACTAGTGATACAGAATAACAACCTCAAAAGAGCTTCAAACTCAAACCATGCCTTCTGAGCTCTCATTTGGCTCTCCAACTCCAACAACTTCTAACACAAAGATACCACCGTATCTTAACACCAATACCAAAGAAAACTAATGCTTCCTCGAGGTGGAATGCACATGAGCTATCCCCCTCCTAAAAAAACCCTTTTTAACTAGTTTTGGTTCCCACATAGTTCCCAAAGTCTCAAACTTGGGTTTAAGTAGTTAATACTATCAAAGACCCTTCAGATCCTCACCTTTCAGATTTTCAGAATCTGTCCCACCTCTTATAAAATCACTTAAAATAATTCAAAGTTTCCCAAAAATTCTAAATTTCTTCAAATAGGTAGATTATGATGTTATATAACTTTCTCATGAAGGAATCAAGACCCCAAAGTCATCATAGAGAAGGGTAAAAATTCGTTGAACTCAGGATGTCCAAAAATGGCTCTGTTTGGGAAAATTTTCATTTCTCGGAATCTACCCAACCAAACTGAGATTTATATATTTTGGGTGAAACTAGACCCATAAAAACTTCTTTCCATATGTGTATCATCTCTAGGGGATTTTTATAGAATTTACTAACATTCTTCAATGGTGATTGTTTTTCTGCCATTTATTTTTAGGTTTACCCAAAAATCACACATGCTAAGGGCATGTTAAAATAACTCCACTAACAACAGGTTTTAATTTTACTAAGGTTTGATACCTAATAAACTTTTTGAAAAAGTCATAGTGGTCAATATGTTATACCAAACAAAGGATCATTTCCTTGCCCTTATCTCCATTTCCTCTTCTCTCATGCAACCATTGACCCAACTCACGTATACCCACATATGGTTATTTGTCATACCATATCCATCATAACTTCCATGAGTCTCAAATACCCCTTAGAGGTGCTAAGAACTCAAGCTTTTAAGCATAGGTAGTTGTTTCTACTTGAAAACCCCTTTTCATTCTAAGTTTTCAATTTATAGATTCTGTCTCTCCTCTTGTAAATTCTAAATAAATTATCAAACCTCTCTATAAATTTTTAACAATATTTATTAATACTATATTAGGGTATTAGAGAACTTCTTCATTAATAGAACAACTCCCAACTCCCACTGAAAATAGGTCTAATGATTTTTACCAAAAATAGACTCCATTTTCGATTCTTGTTTGGGAGAATCTCAACTACTCAAAATCTACCCATTGAATTTGTGTAAAATAAATTTTATATAAAATAGGACTCATAATCCTAAATTTTGGTGGATTGATCAACCCCATATCATTTCTTTATATTTAATTAAAATTCTCCAAAGTCACCTCTGAATCTACCTTCTGTGCACCCAAAATTTTAAAATTAGGGTTGGAGTACCAAATCATGTTTTTAATTCCAAAAAAAATAATACATGATCTATACACATTAACATAACTCCATAAATTCAATATTTAAATTTTCCTCTACGGTTTGAACCTTTTTTCATATTTTAATTCATGAAGACTCAAAATAGTGTTTGAAACCCTTCCTTACTTTAGGTTCTCTCATCCTCCATGTGTTTCCCATCCCCTTATTTCATGATCTAAGCTCTATGAACATGGTTTGTGAATAGGTTACATTCTACTATAAGTGAATAAGATATTGAATTCACGAGCTACTTACATTGAAGATCCTTTCTTAAGGGTTGATATGCCTTCATTTCTTCTTCTTCTCATCTCTCTCTTTATCCTTGCTCGAAAATTCATCAAAAGGATGAATAGAATTAGGCCCCATTTTTATAGACATGAGGCTGGTGCTCAAATTACATTTTTACCCTCTATTTAGTTGAAAACCAACCAATGATTAGCAACTTAGTTACTTTAGTTTAGTTCATTCCTAACTAAACTTAGCCTCCAAAACATGCTATGCCTTGTTTGGATTATATTAATTTATTTCCCTTGAGCCTAAGGCCTTGTTTGGCCTTTAAACCCAATATGTTCCCTAAAATTAAGGAAAAATAGTACTTATGTCTTTTTCTCCCTCTTTTCTTTTTAATTTTGAAAGATCAAAGGTCAAATCAAAATTCTCTCCATCTCTCCCACCAAAATAGTATGTATATATACATATATATTTTTTATTTTAATTATTTTATTATTTGAATTAATTACCATGGATTTTTTTTCATAATTTTTTATTTTGGGTCATTTTTCAATTTTAGGCCTATCCTTCATTCTTTAGGCTTCCAAATAAATATTTGGGCCTAATTATATATATATATATATGTTGGGCTGCAAAATTCCTTAACCCAAGATTTTATTTAATTTCTTCTTTAGGCCTTAATTATGCTTAAGCCTCCATTAAGCTTATTTTCCACACTTTAATCTAGGTCTTCACATAAGCCCTTTAATTTTTTGGGATTTTTAGAATTTAATTTAAGTTCCCCCTAGTCCTTGTCCCATCATCTTAATTTAATTCCCCTTTTTGGTCTCCATGCAACCTTTAGCCTTACTTTGACCTATTCAAGAATCAAGGTTTTTGGGTCCTTAGAAAACTTTAAGTGAATGGTCCACTTGGGACCTTATAACTTGAGTTATAACTTCGGCTTAGACTTTATTCTTGGCCCAAACTTATTTTTAAGTTCTTGGACTTTTGATGATCTTGGGCTTACTTGAGCCCAATCCAACTAATTTCATTTTTTGGGTCTTTTTGGAAGACTTTTGAATCGAACTTTTAACTTGAGCCCATGCTCATTTAAGCTCTAGGCACTTGATTTAAGTTTTCTTTAGATCTTTACATCTTGGATCTACTCATTCTTCAATCATCATCTTTTACTCTTTCCTTGTGTTTTAGGGTTTCAAGTACTAACCTCTTAGGGTTCACATCCGTTCATACGCGATTCACGTCGAAAATATAGTCGCAAGAATACAGGGTGTCACAACTACGCTAGTCTGACCTTTTACAAAGAAGTACACAGATAACTCAAAAAATACCTAAGTGCGCCCTAAATATTTTCCTTGATTTTTATTAATATTTTTGGCTTTAAGCCTGTGCATCATGCCTTGTCAAAAATAATCTGTCTTCTGCTTTGACATTCACTCCTAGACACCTGTTGTTATGTGAGTTTTGTCAAAGAAGGGCATTTGTAGACACTCTATTTTAACCAGGCATGATGCATAGACCCGTCATCTACCCCTAGCCTATGATGAAAATATTTTCAAGAACAAGGATAGCTTTCGACAAGAATGAATCGACACGAGAGTCGCTCAAAATTAGATTTTCGACCAAACCCTTCTCCGTTTTGAACAGTTTTTAACAAATTTTCTTCAAGAGTCATCTACCAATCCTTTGAATCACGTTTTCAACAAAAATAACCTCAAAATATACATTTTACATCCTTTAGTTTATGTTTAAAAAACTTGGGTAGGCCCTCTTTGCTTTTCGGAATGCCCCTCGCCTCCGTTTTGGTTAGTTTTCAACCAAAATTCTTCAAAATTCATTTTAATCACCTATCAAATCATGTTTTCAATCAAACCATCTTCAAAATATGTGTTTTGAATTCTTTAGTTTATATTTCAAAAGTTGGATTACCCTTTCTTCTTTTTCGGGACATCTAAAACCCTTTAACAGACCAAACCGACCCACAGGATGCCCCAAAGGCTGGACCTACAATCGGGGCCTGAGCCAGGAGGGCTGGACCGACCATGGGTGGCCAGGACCATAGGGCCGGACCGGCTATGGGGGAGGGATCCTGGAATGCCAGACCGGCCCTCTCGGATTTCCTTGCCCTGACGAAGTCTTTTCAACCCCACACTCTTTCCTATTGGTTGGGCTTTGTCACTAGCTCTTATCCCTCCATTTTTTACCGATTTCCAACTATTTCTACCACTACAAATAGAGGCCTTCACCTATCTTTTTCATAGGTTCTTTGATAGATCATGAGAGTTCATCGAAGTTGAGAAATAGTTTGTAGAAGAGTTGATTCTAGTTTTTTAAAAGTTCATTTCTGATTTAGTTCTTTGATTTCTTAGTTTGATTCTTAGTAGTCTTGAGTTCTCGAGTGTCAATAAGTTCGAGGAAGAAGCCCTCCTAGTTCGATTCGGAGTTCATACACCTGAGGGCGTACTGGGCTAATCGACGATCTACGGGTCAAGGTAAGTACTTCCTCTCTTTTATTTATCGCATTCATAGTTATCTTCATATTTTGATAACTAGTTTTCAAACATACAGTTTAGTTTATAGTTATGTATAATAGTTATGTAGTCATTAGAATGATGTCAATTTTGGACGCTTGGCCATTTTAGGTCGGGTTCTGTCTGTATAACTGCTTTCAAAATCATGTTTTCAAGCCTCCTAAGGCCTACACCGAAGGTGTTTACTATTTTTAAGTCTTTTTAAATCATTTACAACCATTTTCGTAAATCATTTTGAAGCTTTTGATAAACTTCCTTCGTACATTCGTTTTTGACGCACGACTCGGTAATGGCCAAAATCCATATTTTTCTGCTATAAAAATGTGTTTAGCTTTGATTATATATTTTTATGGATCTAAAATTATTTACTAAAAAATTCATGCAAGGATCATGTGCTTTTAAACCTTTTGAATCATCGTATGATTCATTTCTAAGACGTTTCTAAAAAGGATGTCGATTTTCAACCTAGGACCTGTGTGGTACCCGTTTTCATAATTTATGACTCAAAACCTATTGTTATAATATTTTTAGGATATTAGCCATAAATGTTTTCTAAATTTTAGTTGTTTTTTGAAATTTTGCCCATTTTGGGGTTTTCCAACACAAAAATCATATTTTTGACAGTATATATCTAAATTATGTATTTTTCTCTCATTCCTTTAAAAATGTTAATAATAACTTAGTTTTCATGCTGTAAGGAAACTTTTTATTGCTTTCAAGAACATAGCATCCCGTGGATAGGTCACTGTCGAAACTAACCTGCACACGAGTACTATCGGGATTGAACAATAGGTTAGACAACTATTTACTTGTCTCGTAGAAGGTAGGTAGAAAAGATAGGAATATATGAATCATAATTGGTTATCCCGAAAGGAGATAAACGATTATGAATCTATGGGGTCCTACTCCTAGGTAGCGTGTTTCTTTTCATCTTCTTGTGTAGAGACCCGAATCTACTTTAATTATTTTATTAATTTTATCTTGTGATCATTGACACATGTTAAATAATATGGTGTGCACATTTTATTTTGGGTATGTGGGCTCTAGTACTGATATCTTTTGACCGAGCATTGTGGGACCCACACGTGTGGTTGGGGACCCGATAAATTATTTTGAGATCACCTTTACTTTTGTAATAAATTATGGGAGAAGGGGTTTAATTAATTTATATAGGAATATAATGGTAAATGATTATATGAGAAGAAAAAGGAAAGAGTTTGACCATAGTCAAAACTTCTAAGAGAAGCTTCAACCTTCTAAAACAAAAGGGAAATATACTCTATCTCTCTCATTTTTTTTTCTTTGCAAACGTATATCTGTCTTTTATCTTTTTTCTTTTCTCTCCTAATTCTCTATTCATTTTGGAGGCATAAACCTAAGAATCTCTCTTAATCATTGAACAGAAGATTACTCTACACTCTAAGGGCATCGTCATTAACTGAACGGGTTTTGATTTGAACAACTTTGAATTTTTGAATGTGATCAGATCTTTGAATATTTTTTTCTTTGAGGTAGGATTCTAGACTATCTTTGAATATTTGTTCCCTACATATGATAAATGCTTTACTTTCTTTAGAAAATGTGAAAAAAATAGATTTGAAGCATGAACCCTAACCTAATAGTAGAAATACATGATCGAAAAATTGATAAATGTTGTTAGCATGTGGATAATAATGTATTATTAGATGGAAAACTCAAATTTAGAATTTTGACTTAACTTCAGAAATTTCATGGAAAAATGATTCAGATGAAAAATGGTCTATATGTACCGTGTTGTTTTAGTGTGGATAAGTTGGGCTCGATTAACTCTTCAGTGAAAGACTGAAAACTTGCACAAGATTGGGTGCTCTACCCATCTGGCTAATCCCTGAAAAGGTGGATGAATTATGTTTTCAACTTACGGATTGTGTAGTGCCCGCCCCGAGGCACTGGGCACGGAACGCGAGGGAACAAGACTCACGTCATCATTCATTACTTTATTAACTCGATTCCATTATCATTGAAAGAATCCTTCATAATTTTTTTTCTTTCATTTTGCATACCTTACAACACAAAGGGGCTCTCCGATCACTAACACATACTTCGATTACATCTCAAAACAAAATACCCAGTGAAGTATATCTCCACGGACCCTAACCCAAATTCTATGCTTGCAGTGGATCTGACTGCGCACATCTTTCGCTTGAACCTGTTACAAAAATTTGTGTGAGGGTGAGCTACAAAATCCACATGCTCACCAATCACTTTTTACTTCATCTTTATTTTGTCATTTCTCTTAGTAGAGAGAAGTATATATAATAAAGTTTTCCAAAAACTCTTCTTTATCAAGTTATAGATGTCCCATCATAGTTCGACCATTATCCCAACCGTTATCTTTTAGAAAAGAGTTGTTCATCATTTTACCGCTCATTGTCTTTTAAAAGAGAATTTTTCATCTTTCCATCATTCACCTCCCAGTGGAGAAATTTTATATCCATAACATTATCACCTTTCAGTGGAGAAATTTTCAACAATCACCTCTCAGTGAAGGATTTTCAATAACCACCTCTCAACAGAGGATTTACAATATTATTTTTGTTTATTCACTTAGTAGTGATAAATATATTTTTTATTCAACATATCCACTAAGTAGTGGTAACATACATACTCATTTCCACTTAGTAATTTAAATACAAAATACTTTTCATAGCCATGGGGTTATTTTCTCCTCCCAACTCAAAGTTGTTGCAGTACTGCGTCTCTGAATATCTCGCCTACTTAGTGGATAGGGCTAAGGATTATTTACCGGGGCCACTTAACAATGCTCAGTGGTAGAGTTTACAATGTCTTGACCTACTCAGTGGACAGAGCACGAGCATTCCCCAACCATCATTTATTACAACAAGGCATAGATCCATAATTAATAACTTAATATTTATAATAACATACACCCGCTCCATTCATGGACCGCGAAGTGTAGTCCTGAATATACCTTAATAAGATAATATATTTCATAATGACATACACCCTCCCCATGCACGGGCCGCGCAGTGTAGTCCCGAACATACATCCGCCCCATGCACGGGCCACGCGATGTAGTCCCAGTTAACCATGCTATGAAAGGTAACAAAAAATATAGCTTTTCTTATTCAAGATAACCATTTTTTCTTAATCGCAATAGTTGTTCTTATACTTGACATTTTTTATAATTCTCTTGTTCATAAGTTCCATAGAGTAGTTTCATATAAATATATCCTCTTCCTCCTTTATCCAAACATTTCTCGTTTAACCATACTTCTCATGTTCTAATACCAAGACAATCATGATAAATATCTTGTATTCTCTAATAAAGTATCAAAGCTTTCATTCAAGTTTTCATTATGTGTTCATAGGTCATTTTATAAGAACTTTCATAACCTTTACAAGATAGTATATCAATTAATTCGCTTTTCTCACTTTTCTAACACATTTCATAAATATCTCATATTATCATAGTTTTACATTCTACTATATGCTCAAAGATCATTTAATAAAATATGGTTCATTTCATAAGACATGAGTTCTCAAAGATAGATTTCTTTCGCAAGTAAAATCACCATTCATTTTCTCAAATCATATATCATGAAGGCATAAGGAATTTAACCATTCACACATTTATAATACCAAGCTAGTGGTAAAAGAAACCCATCTCGAATGAGCTCAACTCAAGCGACGTATCCCGGTTCACTCTAGATCTCTGATTCCCACACAACCAAGAATATAACGCGATCAAAACTTAACTTTGCAACTCAAAGTAACTCATGCATGCTTGTAGGGATGTGCATGTGAGGTCATTCTATTCTCAAATATCTCATATTTAATCACTCTTGGTATCCTTATGGTCCCGAAGATCCCTAACTTAGGTTTAGGTAGTTACAGTTTGCTTAAAGTCCTCTTAAATCATTTTTTTTCATTTTCAGATTCTGTCCCACCCGTGTAAAATTTGCTTTAGAATATTAAACCATATCTAAATATTCTGGAAAACTTAAATAGGATAGGTTAGGATGTTGCATACATTTTTTATGTAGAACCCGAGAGCTAGATCTCAACAGAAAGGGCTCTAAAAACTCTTGAGACAGAATCTGTCCAAAAACATCATTGTTTGGGAGAATTCAATTTGCTCAAAATCAGTCTGATGAAAGTGAGGTTTATCAATTCTAGGTGAAACTAGAATCTTATACCGTGATTTCCATATATGGCTCATTGGTAGGTGATTTTTGTGGAATTTACTAAAACTTTTCAAAGTGGACTATTGTTTTGTGATTCTTGTAAAATTCGGAAAAAAATTTAAATTTTTTTAAAATTAATTAATTAACAGCCGAATTAATCATACAAAAGTAAATAAATAATATAATTAACTAATATAATGAACTAATTAAACAAGATACAAATAATTAAAATATTAACTAATTTGAACATTTTTTTTATTAAATAAATTAATCCGTCAACTTGTAATTAAAAATCGAAAGTTTGAAATTTCAGTAAATTAATTTAATTATGTAAATAATTTAAGGGTGCTGAAAATTTAATTAAAAAGAACTCAGAAATTTAGGAAGATAAGTTGATAACAAGAAAGATTTGAATTTTGAAATTAGAAACCAATTGAGAGAATTTTGAGAATTTAAATTATCCCTTCCTAATTCCTCTCTTTCCCATCCTTTTTAATTTCTCTTTGCAGCCTCCTTCCTCACGTCTGTTTCTCGCCAAACAGATTATCCTTCTCTGCAACCTTCTTCTTTTCCATTTTTAGCAACCTGCCCAGCGCCCCTCCCCCTCGGCTCTCCCTCTCGGTCCAGCATCATCAACCACCGAAACAAATACCTCACCATTGTGATCATCTTTACCGTTCGTGACTTCCAGTATGTAGCATACCCTTATGTTTCAATTTATTTATGTATATATAAAACATTTATTGTATATATATAATGAAACAGAATGTACTCTGTAATCTTATAGTTATATATTGATGCATATGTGTATGTAGATGTATATAATGAGTTATGGTTATTGAAATATAAATGGATTAAGATTGACATCCTGCTATTACTAAACATATACATAAA